>JAAAKE020142059.1:0-13377 GCA_010014785.2 Anisolabis maritima
ATTGAGAGGGAATCCTTCTTTACGTCCCTTCCAAAGGACGGGGTGTCACAGCAACTCCCTCTCCTCGTAGAGTTGCCAGAGGGCTCTATTGTGGTGGTATCCAATGTTCCAATCCAGGGCATACTTGAGGATTTGTTTATATTAAATATTTTTATTTAATGAAAAAAATCCCTCCTGCCCGAGATCACCGATCTCCTGTGCAGAACGGTGACACCCTACCGATTGCTCCACAGAGCCCTTTTTTGGCTAAAGAAAATATTATCAAATTTATGACGGAATCACGTAAATACTTATGCGAGACCTAGGGGCAGACAAATACTAATTCCTCTAAAAAAAAAAAAAGGATGTAACTCTGCCTCCTTCAAACCAGGATGCTTAAGATAAAATCGAAATTATCCTCATTCCGGATTTATTCTCATTTTTTTCTTATTAACCAGAAAATAATATTGAATGTAGAAAATGAATAGAGTAGACCATTTATCTTTTGACACTGAACGATAAACGTTAAATAAAAAAAAATAATAATAATAAATATAAAGGCCCTGAAAACAGGTCAAAACATTTATTCTTATAAGAAAAGAGACAAAGAGAGGAGGCGAAGCTCTCAGATGGGGAGCAGCGGTCCTTAAGAAAGGGACAATAGAAAAATATATTAATCAGATTAAAAGTCTTTTATAAAATTAAAATGGGAACAGGTGGCTTCTTTAAAAAGAAGCTAATTTATATTATAATTAAGAAAAGAATAAGAAAAGAATGCTTTAAAAAAAAAATTATTTTCTGTATTTAACAAATTAAAACTAATAATAAAATATGGATGATAAATTTTGCGAAATTCTTAAAAAAAATGGACAAGGGAGAAAAGTCAGATGAGAATCAAATTTAGATTGCCATAATAAAATAAACAAACTGTAAAAATATTCAGAGTTTCCAAAGGGAAAAATAAGTAAACATATGAATCAGGCAGTGAGTATCTAGGACATATGAGAACGTTTATAATATTTTAATTTTAATTAAATTTTTCGATTCGAGTGATGAGAGAAAGTCAAATTTATACAGAAGTCATAATGTATTTTTATTATTGATGAAGTACTCGTAAAAAGTCTTTTAATATCTGTCAATTCAAATTTTTTTTATATTAAAAAAAGGGAAGTACAAGTTGTAATTGAATGGAAAAAGTAAAGGGGGAAGGCTAAGACGTCTTAAGTTATTAAAAACTGCCCGATGCATCAGAAATTCTTAGATATTCATTAAAAATATTTGACATGTAAACCAAGATTCGCCTCTATGTTAAATTCCTTTTTTTTAAGTTTTTTTGTTTAACTCACGGGTTATTCTACTGATTAAAAATTTTATTTATTTACCAAGGATACTAACATGTAATTAAAAAGTCCATGGTTACTATTTTTACTTTTCTGAACTAGTAGGAAATAAATTATTTTTCCTCAAGCGTTCTTTACATCAAAGATTATTTTTATAGCTATAATAACCAAATTAATTTTGAAAATGAAGATTAGATGTTTATTTCATTTAAATTATAAATTGTTATAATAATAATTTGTGTATAAATGATTAAAGATGAGTTCAATTTCCTACCAGCTGTTGAGATGAAAAAAAAGAGCTGATGAATAAATAATATTTTTTTTTGCAGTCCAAAAATTTACTTATTAAAATCCGATCATGCTGTATTTAAAAAATTAAAATTAATAAAATCTGGATGATAAATTTTGCGAAATTCTTAAAAAAAAATGGGAGAAAAGAGATGAGAGGTTTCTTATATAAAAAAATATATTTTTTTTATTATTAATTTTGAAGTCTTAATTATTCTTCTAACAGATGCATTCGGTTTCGGCATAATCTGTACACCATCTTCAGGGAAAGAACTACAAAATATATTATAGTACAAGATATTTTTTTAATTTATTATTTTTAGAAAAGAAGTTGTCTAGCTATTAAAATACGGAAAGAGATACCTTCAAAACATCATTCCATTACATTCAGAATAGTATCAGGCATTCATAGAGTGATGTTCAATAAGATAGGAAAGAAAAAAATAAATAAATATGTATTTATTAATAAATTAATTTAAAAAAAAAACCTCTTGTGTTAGTTCTTGCTATTTTTACTAGAATAAATATAAAAAAAAGGAGAAAAAAAATGAAAAATGAAAATTGTAAACTAATAGTAACTAATTTCATTTTAAGTGAAATAAAAAAAATTTGTTAAAAATGTTTAATATAGAAAAATTATAGAGTTGGTATTTATGTAATAGATTTAAAAAATATAAGGTTGGTATTTGTGTATATATTAAATCTAACTTGCTGTATTATGCAGATGTCAATAAAAAAAGAAAAAAAAAAAACAAATTATAATCTATTAAAAAAGAGTATACTGTATATATTTTTAATCTAAAAAAGAACAATTATATTAGTTATAGGTGAGAGAAACCTAATTTCTAAATGTGATATTATCATGAATGTGATGGATCGATGTTTTGAAGGTATCTTTTTCCGTATTTTAAATAAAGAGACAAATTATTTCCTAAATATAATAAATTAAAAAAATGTCTTGGATTTGTAGATCTTTCTCTAGAGATGGTGTACTGGTTACGCCGAAAGAGAATGCATCAGTTAGAGTAATTAATAATAAAAAAATATATTTTTATAAATAATAGATTTTTATTATAAGAAACCTAGCTTAAGACCTGCTTATCCAATAATAAGCCTCTGCAAGATCAGATTTTATAGAATAAATAATAATGCGATATAGAGGAATTGAAAGGGGAGCTCTCAAAATCACTTGGAGTCTATTGAAAACTCTAAAGGGCATATCCGTGGAGTTGTGTGAGTGAGACGAGAGGCAAAAGAGGGGAAGGGTCAAGCCTTCACCTCCACTTTCTTTTTGTGCTAACGCTCCCTTTGGCGCTCTTTACCTTCCTAAGATTCATTTAATCAAATAATTTTCTAAATCAAGTTGTTTATAGGTCACTAATTATTATTCTGGCTAAAATGTCTGAATTCATATGCAAAAGGTTTAGGCTGTTTATATAATGTATAGTACTAGAAACTAAGTATAAGTATTTTATGCAGAAGAAAAATCAAATTTTCAGAATCTCGGGAGGTCCGCAAATAATACAAAAAGAGTCTTCGAGATACTTTATTTTCACTAAATTTTAACTTATCACAGGTCATTTTTATGATATATAAAATATAAAAAAGCCCATTTTGAATTTTATGGGGTCTGTGGTGATTTAACATTCGCTACAGGGAGTCCATGGCATTAAAAGATTGGAAATACTGATATTAATAGTGATATGGTCTATACTAGATATATACGAGTGGGTGGAAGGAATGGGTAATTGGGGAGTAATTTGACTTTTTTAAGCTCTCTAAATTAATGAAAAAAGACTGAAAAAACCGAATATGGCCGAAAGGAGTTCTAATGAAGTCAACATGTGTGGCTCGGGTCTGTTTTGTTTCACCACTCCGAAGAAATGAAGCTTTAGTTTAAATTATGTGTTTGGTCCGCGAAAAGAATTTGTCGCTCCTGATTATAATAAAAAATATCTTTATAAGATAGTGGCGAAACTAGCGTTGTTGGGTAGCCGTTCAGTTTGCCTTCTCTCTATTATACAGCGTGAAAATTGGTAGAATATATATTATTAAATGAAAAATTACATTATTTTATAATGTTTCCGGAAGGAAAGAACTCTTTTTTCGCTTTAAGTCCCGCCCACTGCGTCACTGTATAAAAGTAGGGAAAAAAAGTAGGGTTGTTTCTAATTTCTTCAAAACGTTTATGTATGAAAGATTTATTTCCCTTATTAATTCTGGATTTATTTTTATCATTTAACATGACCAAAGTTGCTAAACACTTTTTCAACAACAGAAATAAATAATAAACACTCCATTTTTGGTGTCGCATGTTCCTTTCTAGATGATTAAATTCATCATCTCTCCTAACCTCGTGTTCCATATTCTTCAAAAGTCGGTTTGGTTATTTTTTATTTATGATAATATTCCCTCTATTAGAATAATGATTTATTTTATTTTAAGAAAGCTCCTTCGAATAAAATTAAAACTAAAACAGACACACAATGCATTGGAATTGAAAATTTTTCAGCAACCAACTTCGACTGCATATAAAATAAGCAGAGAAAAATGGCCCGGCTCATGTCGGCTGACTTAAGAACTTAATAATAATTAACCGGCGGCTGTTCCCATTCATGTCGTACATGGTGCCGTGCACGGGGGCCATTTGTCTCTGGCCGAGGGGGGGCACTCGCCCCAGGGGCCCCCGCCGAGATAAAACAAAGCCTATCTGTCCGGGCCCCTATTAAATCACCCTTATCAAAATGCTCTCGTCCGTCCAAGTCTAGCATCCCATCGCTTTCTTATTGTTTTTAGAAATTCAAATATATTAATTCGTGTCTATTTTTAGTTTTTTTTTTTTTTTTATTTTTTTATTTTAATCAATTCGAATAAGAGATTAATGTTTATGATTTCATCACTAAGCCTAGTTAAGAAAATGATGTTTTTTTTAATATTCATTAAGATCAAAGGAAGTTATAGAAAATTAGTTTTAAAATGTTTATTTTTTTAGTAAATAGAAAAAAAAGTAAATAGATAAAAAAAATGCAATTATTCAATTTTTTGACTAAAATTATTATTGAATATAACATCATTCGCCCTGACCAGATTAAAGATATTGACATTGTCTATATTGATAAGCCAAGGGGTGTGGGTTCGGATCTCAGGCAGTCCGATGAAAATTTATTTAAATAAATTGGATACCAATTAATGTAAATAATTATGTCTGGATTATATATATCGTAATAAATATATACATGTAATGTTTCAAAGTCTACATGGCTACAGAGACAAAAAAAAAACATTTCAGACCTAATTATTATCTTATTATTAAACAGATTCTTAAATGATTATGCTGATATACTTGTTTACTAGTTAAAATTAAGGAAATTTGAAAAAACATCTAAGCTTTCTATCCCCAATATCTAATTTATTGTATTATACGTATGTTCAGTCAATTTAATCAAAATCGTTGGATTGGTTTATGAGACAGGCAGTCACAAAAAATGTAAAAATATACAAAAGTAAAGTGGGCCGCACACAATTTTGGGGCGAATATAGGTTAAATCATTTTACAGATCATCTAAAGGATAATTGATATATGAATTTTAATCAAAACCGTTAGAGTGGAAATTGAAAAAACTAAAAAAGTACATCAGTAAAGTACTAATACTCTTTGGCCGATTTTTTTGAAAAGCTTCGAGGTGCATGCGACGAGAGTATCTAATTTAGATATCAAATTTGAGCTTTGAACGTTTCTCGTTTTTGAGTTATTTTGTTAACAGTATAGATAAGAGAAAGTAAAAATAACAAGTTCAAAAGGAATAAGATTCAATTGCAAAAAAAAAAGAAAATTAACCCTATAGATCAAATAAAATAAAACATACAATAAAAAAATTTATTTGGCCCTCTTCCCCAAATAAAATCCGGCTACTTGTTATGTCCCTAGTTTAGGAGATTAATAATTTATAAAAAGTGTAATTAAAAAAAAAGCATGTAATTAAGTGACAAATAATAAAATAAAATTTAAAAGAGGTGATTATTTTCAAGTTCTCAAGTTCAAGTGAAAGAATAGATTTAAAAATAAAATGAAAATGGTCGAATGGCCTACCGTGCAGAAGAGAACTCCAGACTCGGACTCCCGGAAGGTCTTGAACACTTCTGTACGTTCTTTTTGTGACATATTCCCATGCAGTTTAAAGAATTCAATATCAACAAGAGGTCCATCATCATTTTCTTCCTCCTCATCTTCATCTGAATCTCCTTTGTCCTTTTTATACAACACGCCTGAGAGGAGTTCATTATAATAATCGACCATATCTTGTGTTGCCATGAAAATTAGCAATTTGCGTTGATCCGACATCTATAAATAAATAAAGAAAGAGAGTCAGAATAGAATAGGGATTACGTATTATATATATAAAAGGGAGAGAGAAACGGAACTCACTTGACATTTCCAAATGATAAATCCGGCTAGAATGACCAATCTCAACTTAGGCGGGGCGATTAAGTAAAATTGCCTGAGGGTTTCTGGGATGACAAGTTGTTGACTCTCTTCGTGGTCGTCCTCTTCAGTCCTATTGTTCTGTTGTAGGTCGGGTCCGGCTGCGTCAAGTCGCACCGGCTCATGAAGAGCTAATCCAGCAAGACGTTCTACAGCTTGGGTTAGGGTGGCTGATAACAGCACGGTTTGTCTAAGGGCGGTGGGGGATGATTCTGCTTCGGTTGAATTTGCATCCGGATAAAGATAGCGGAGGCGTTGAGAGTTTAGCTCCGAGATTAAACTAGAAAAATAAAAACAAAATATTTCTTTAAAATAACATCAAAATTAAGAAAATATCTAAGCGCTACGATACCTTTACAAGTAATTTTAACAACCCTAATGGTAGGACAAATAAATAATATTAATAAATTAATTTATAATAATAATAATTAACAAAAATAAATTTAATAAAATAAATATTTTTTATTTTATAGAAATTTCTTTAAAAAAATTGACACTGTTTGTTTGTTGAACATGTAGCCAAAAGATAGCATAAATAAGTCAGAATAAAACTAGATTTATCACAAATGTAAACTATTACTATAATAATTATTATGAGGTTGGATGCAGGATTGCTTTCTAAAGGGATGTGAGTGACAAGAGAATTATTCATCTGAATAAAGAATATTCTTAATTTTTTATTGTTATGTTTGAGTGTACTAATAAAAATAAAATTTCGATACCTAGTTTACATAATTTTTTAATGATGATAATTAATTATTTAAAAAAATGAAATTTTCTGACAACTTTTATTTTTTATTTTAAGTCTTTTTCGCCATCTGAAGCCATTTAGACTCCATTCTTATTTATTAATATTAATTGGTAGCCAATATAATGTAAATAAATTTTTGTCACTCAGTAGGGGAAGCGAAACACTTTGGGATGAGAACTCAACCCCTGCACCAAGGGAGAGGGCTTGATTTTTATTAAAAGGGTGGAACAGATAGCAAATAGTAACATTTTTATATCAATTTCTAAATATTAATTTTAATAAAATGATTATATTTTCACCTTAAAAAAATTAAGATTATATAAAAAACCTAATTTTTTTAAGATTTTTCTGCTTGAAATTTTTTTTTTAATTTTAAAAATTATTACATTATATTCAATATTATTATTATTATATTTAATATTATCAGGAAAAAAAGAATTTAGACACCCTAAAGGTGATAAGAGATTCTAAATTTAATTCTCTACTATTTGGTTTGATGAAATAAGAATTTAAGATGATTAAATTCAATTTTTTTTATATAAAACTAACATTATATACGAAATGATCAAAAAATAAATTAATATGAGCATTAGGAAAAAACAGATGATTATAAGAAGGATTAATAGAATGGTTTTAGTATAAGCACCTATGATGAATTTAAAATAAAAAAAAAGTTGAGCGATTTTAAAGCATCAAGGTGTGCCAAAAGAAAGATAATTTAAAACTCTAATAAATTAAAAATAATTTATAAATTCCTGTTTAGGTAACCGTGAAGGCAGAGCCAGGTGTCGTTCGTTGCCTTTACAAGTCTGCAGGGAATATTAATTGATCAATGATTGTCTACAAATACGCATATACGTATATTAGTTTAAATATAAACAACTGAAGGCCTTCATTTTCTGGACAATAAGCAACGATTAGGGAGATATAGTATTATTGTAGAGGCCAATTAGTATAAATATAATAGAGGTGCCCTTGAGTTATTGAGATAATATTTAGTGCTGTAGTTTATGATTATAAACATAGTTTGTATTTGTATTCATTTTTTTTTAGGGAATTAATTGTTTTGTTAATATTCTTTTAAATTTTAAATAGGAAAAGGTGTGCTAACGAATATTAAGATGGGTCATAAATGAAAGAAGTTTGAGAAACTATATTATTATATATAAATAAAATATAAATATGAATTAAATTTCTTTCAGTTTAGCATTCGTGTGAATATTTCTACAATCATGTTTCGACCGGCTCCATCTAAAACGTTTCAGAATGCCAGAAGGAAAACGTTCCGTTCTACTTTATGCCGGAAATGATTCGTATTTGAAAGAAGGAAAGCAGCTTAATATTAATCTGAAAATTCATTGAAATGACGTAGAAAACATATTATATAAAAATTTTTTTGAAAAAAAATTCACAGAATCATTTTAAAAATTTTAATATACGGTAGAAACTCCGGATCTCAATCATCAGGTTCCGGTGGACGCGAGGAACCCAGCAATTTTTAATATTTTTTTTTTTTGCAACCAGTTTCAAATCCACCCGTGATAAAAATTTGTTCCACTTCTTCTATAAAAATTCATATATTAAGAAAGTTAAGAATCATTAATTATAAAATTTTGGGCAGAAAGTTTATAACGCAAATGATTTTATATATATATATATATGAAGATGAAATAAAAAAGGAAAGGAATACTTTATTTGGAAGCACGAATAATGGTTGAGAACCCAAAATTTTAAATTATAAAATGAATACCTGAAGACATCCTTCTGGTAGCCCATATCAAGCATGCGGTCGGCCTCATCGAGTACAAGCCACTGTACTCGTTCGAGGCTAAGGGCTTTGGTATGTTGAACATGATCAAGCAAACGTCCTGGGGTTCCAACCAGGATGGTGACCCCTTTGCGAATTCTCGCTTTTTCTGCTTTGCGCTTCTCTCCGCCTGTGAGAATTCCTGGCACTAAACGTTGGAATGGTTTCATGAGTTTTACGAGGCATTCGTATGTTTGTAAGGCGAGTTCCCGAGTAGGTACCACAATAAGAGCATGGACACCCTATAGAAGAAAGAAATAATAATAATTAAGTTTATATCAAAAAAGTATAAATTTAAAAAATTTAGTATTTATAATTATAAAAATCATTTACAAAATCATGAATTAATAACATATATTCGTTCACGTGATATTAATTTAAATGAGAATTTTGAAATTTATAGAAAATACGTATATATATATATATATATACTGCTGATAGTGTTGATACACTTCCAACCCTTAATCAATTTCTTTATTTCAGTAAAAAAATTCCTCTACTTGCCTGTATCCTTGTAAGAGGTGGCTTCTTAGCCTGGAGTGCATGGACAATGGGTACTGCATAGGCCAAAGTCTTCCCTGATCCTGTCTGGGAACGCACAAGAGCATCTTTTCCTTTCAAGAGGGTTGGGATGGCCAGAGCCTGGACGCTTGTCATTTGGGTCAGACCTTGTTCCTGTTCCAGGTTTGACACCTGCCATCAAACAGAAAATGATCAAAAAAATGTACTCGATGCAATTACTTGGGTAGGAATCATGAAAAGAAAGCAATCAATCAAAATCAAATCTCAACGACTTCAATACACAACCGGTTGATTAATAAAAAAAGATTCTCTTTTCTTTTTTAAATAAAAAGTTAATGATGGACCTAGAGAACAGTGTTAAAATTATTTTATTATTTATTCAATTGAAAAGAGTTTTATTGTATTTTTAGTTAATGATAATTAGTATAAAAAGTGCATAAATTCAGGATCCCTTTATTATCTCTTATTATTATGTTAAGAAAGGTGAAGAGGAGTTTTCGGACAAGGAAGGAGCCTCTCTCAAATCTAGAGACGTCTCGGCTTTAATGGAATACTGCCAAAGGATCGAGTCCATGTGCAAAGATGTCCAGAATATTTGTATTAAATATATAAATTTTTATAAATGTTGTTTGTATATAAATAATATTGCCAGTCAATTTTTACCAGCTGTTTGTTTGATCAAGATCAAGTTGAAAACAATTTTGTTAGATTGAAAAATACTATATATATATATGCTAGTGAGCATTGACTGGTAATATTATTTATATACAAACAATATACAATATATATTCCGGATAACTCTATATATAGACTCGATGTTTGTGCATTGAGTTTGATGTTGGCAGTATTCCGAACTTTCTCTTTCTCTACATTTGAGTTTTCTTGCACAGAGGTCCCTTTCTTGGCTGAAATATCCCCTTCACCTTTCAACTGATGCCTTTTATATTCACGGTTACAGCTTAAGTCTATCCGATCATTGATTGTTCCCATCAATTAACAGCCCGTGATTAATGAAATATAAATTAATTAATTAATATTCATGAATTATTAAATCAAAAATATCACTAAGTGTTATATGTGGAAAAGTATAAAAAATGGCATTATTTAACAAACATGAAATTCAAAAAAGTAATAAAAAATAAATGTATTTACTCACCATATGCGGGTGAATGTCGAGATCTTTAAAGTTTTTCGAAGAAAAAACTTCTTCTTTCACGGGTTTCACAACTCGTTTGGCAAAATTCGGAATTTCTGGATTGTTCGCGAATAAATTCGATGTTTTTGCTGAAGTGTTTTTCTTCTTCTTTAATTTTTTAAAATTAAAATTATCGGGCTCGAAATCATCATCAGCTTCAAAATTGATCTGTTTTGCTGGTGGTTTAAATTGTGGCTTTTTATTTGATTCGTCCTTTTCTTGTCCTAGGTTTTTAAATTTTTTCTTCTTTTGATTTCTCTATTTAAAAAAAAAGAAAAAATTTTATATTTAACTTTTTTGGATTTTATTTCGAAAACGAAAAATCTTTAAGTGAAATGTTAAAAAAATGGAGGTTTAGAAATCAATATTCAAAATCATACAATTTTAAAAACAAAAAAGCATTTTCAAAATGTTTTTTTTTAATCAATAACTAGTATAGCTAAAAGGGTAGAGAAGAAGTCTTGGGAACCGAAATTCGTTTTACAAAATTTCATAAATTAAAAATGTGATTCACTCGTCAAATCAAGAATCCATTTAAAGAAAATATCATCTCGATAATAGAAGTAAAAATTTTCATAATAATTTAAATTTTTTGATAATATTTATTATATATATATATAATAAATAATAAAAGTGAAAAAATGAATTTCAGCTCAGGATTAGAAGCCAGGATTTTCGGCTTTCTGGACCGTTGCCGCATTCAAGATTGTCAAATTAAAATAGCTGCCCGAAAAACCACTAGTTTAAATTGGCGTAAAACTTTTTCCTATATCAATTATAAACTTAAAAGCTTATTTGGTATAATTGAGAATAAAAATAAAATAAAAAAAAAAAATTATAAAAAAACATCCCTGACTTTATTGCAGGAGATCTGATTATTAACAAGACAGGTTCTAAAAGTGCGGAAATGAGATTCTTAAGTGTTGTCATAGAATTCACAAGAATGGATCTCATTAAAAAATCAAGACATTAGAGAAGATTTAACCATATGAGCCTTAAATGAAAAAGTTAAAAGTAATATAAAACCCGATTAAGCGACCACCTTGAATGAAATTCACATTAAAGTCACTAAATTCTGGTTAGAAGATAAGTATGTGGAAAGTTCTCAGAGAACAGCGCATTAGGGTGATTCATCTCATGTTTCATATAGTAAATCAGATATATAAATATTAAAAAATTTAGATTAACTGAATCAGAAGATGACCGGTTGTGAATTATTAATAGTGAAAAATCAGACCGTAGAAAAAGATATAATTATATATAATGTATTTCGTTTTTATTTCCTGACTTAATCGACTTTTTTTCGAACTTCATCAAGATTTAAATATATATATATATGTATATAGTTTTCAATAAACCCCCTTTTTTTAAGTGTTTGGAAATTTATTATAAAATATTGAAAAACTATAAAATATTAAATTTCAACTTAAAAATTTTTGCTTTCTCTTTTTTACCTATATATGAAATAAATAGTAAGAAAGTATTGCAGCCGCAAAGAAAATCGAGATTTTTTTATTTATGAAGTTAATTTTAAAATTTTAGTTATGATCTAATTTGTTTTTGTTTAGCTAGACTTATTATGATTTTTTAGTTTATTTAGGCTATATTTTTTATTTAGTAGACAACTAATTTCATAAAATAGGGTGGCACCTTTTACAGTAGGCGCCCCCAAAGCCTAGAAAATTTAATCCGGAAAATATGCGAAAATAAAATGCAAATAAAAAATTGAAATTGAAATTTGGAACAATAAACAAATGCAAAAAAGTAGCATAAATTCTAACAATGATAACTAGTTTCTTTCCTCCCCCCGTCAAACAAAAATTGGCCAATTTATTAGCTCCCGCCACCCCTCTGCTAAGATCAATTGATTTCAAAAAATAATGCAATCCACCCTTGTTCTAAGAAAATAATTATGCAGAGTTTCAGTTCAAATGACACAAAAGTAAAAATCAAATGATGAATTAAATAAATATTATTACTTTTGAATAATTCTCTTTTAGCGGAAAATGGTCAAAATTTGCGTTCTTTATACTGCAAAATTTAAAGAATTAATCGGATCTTTTTGTAGTTTCCTATTTAAGCTTCACAGATAAATATGACAACTATCAACTTTTGGTACAAATGTGGATTCATTCAAGTGAATTTCCTCAAATGATGTCATTTAATTTTTTTCCCCGAATCGTTGCTATCAAATAAAGGGTCTTTAGTCGAATCTCTATCAAAAAATTTTATGTCTTAGGTTTAAAATATGAAATTTCAAGCATTTAACCTAATTTTTTCAATATAGCTCCATAGTCTGGTAATATTCTATGATGCAGTTTTGTGATACCATATCAAATTATTTTTTACAGCCCTTGTGTGATCTGAAATTTCATAACATTCATTCTCTTCGAGAGAATAAAAATTAAACAAAAATTCATCCATTTCAGTACGGGACATAGGTGATATCAGTCAAAACAAATCTTAATTACATACATATTTTAAGATATAGTTATTTGAAAATCTGGAACATGAAAATATTTTTAAAAAATTAGGGGTCAAATTTTATAAGATCTTTTAAATCCAATGATAGTTTGGAAACTAAAAATTTTGAGATATATATATATATATATAATATAGATACCTTTTGGAATGAAAATAAAAAACGAATCATTTTAAAAATAAAAAATTATTTAATTTACTCAATATAAGCCTTAATTATATCTAGAAATAATAATTATAAATCATCTTGAAATTAAATAATAAAATGAAATATTAAAGTTAATTGCAGCTATTTCATTAAAAATTTATATTTGCTTTTATTTTAGACAAAAAAATTAATTATTATATTAAATAATGATTAATCCTGTTTGAAGTTTAAAATAAATAAATGAAATATAATAAGTATTTTAAATGAAAATAAATAATTTAAGATGTGTTTTGACATTTGTTAAGGCAAAATATGTTTATTAAAATCGCCAGTAGTGAAAATGAAGCATAATCGATGAAAATTTTTTTTAATTTTTCACTCAA
>JAAAKE020142081.1:0-13375 GCA_010014785.2 Anisolabis maritima
GAGCGACAAAAATTTATTTCTATTATTTTGGCTACCAATTAATAGAAATAAATAAGGACGGAGTCTAAATGGCCTCAGATGCCGAAAAAAAAAGACTTAAAAAAAAAAAAAAAAAAAATTATATATAATTCATTTTTCATATTTTGCCACAGTATGTACAGTATTGGACTTCCAATTTGAACTAATTAATTTTAAAATTTTCATATCTTTTCAAGGAATTTCAAAAAATTTAGACTCTCTTTTAAAAATAAAAGGTAAAGAAAGACCTTTCCAGTGACATATTTCTATATTCATAATAGACCACTTAACACAAAGACATTTTCCTTAAAAGAACATTCAAATATTTAAAAAGTAACAGATAAAATCTCTATTATCATTTCTTTGAATCACGAAAATAAAAGGAATTTGTCACATAAATTAACGATCAATTAAAACTAATTGAATTCTAATTTTATTCTTTATTCCAATACTTTTGTTTATGTCATCTAGATCTTCATCAGGATAATACTAGATTAATTGTTTTCAATAGTCACAATTATAGTCAAAAGTTGATGTCTTGGGTCTTTGGGTTTTAAAAGCTTTTTATACGATGTACAATAAAATAATCAAGCAGCAATCTTGTACAATATTGTTAAAAACCGTCGTGTAAGTTCCATTGAAACCCCATAAAAAAAATCATATTTATTATCAGGATTTATTTTTAGCGCCAAATGAATAATTTTCTATTTTTAATAATATTATGGTTCCTTTGCTATTTTGGCTATGATTTTTTATTTTTATTTATTATTAGATTAGTAAAACCTTTTGAGTGATAGATCTGAACAATGTCTTTCAATCTAAATAAATATTTTTTAACAATTTATATAAGTGATCGGCGGATAGCGATAGGCCCCTTTAAAGAATCTAACTGGCGGGGCACATCAGGGACATAACGAGTGCGGGATAATCTCAGTAATTGGGTGAGAGGAAACAGTGTTTTAGACTGGGGTTATGATTTCTAGGATTAGGAAAATGCCTCGATCCTATTTCTTTATCGCCAGGCTGCATTTCTCACTAAAGGCGGGAATTTAAATTAAATAGAAGACCTAAATGTCTATATAGTCTCAGATGTCGACAGACAAAAAGCTAAAGAATTTCTATTACACAAGCTTATTAAATAAAAATAAATAAACGCGTATTGATTTACGCGTATCGCTTAAAATAATCAATTTATTCTTTTACTAAAAGTGTAAAAAAAGAATTGAAAGTCCCTCCCCTACGTCATCCTTTAAAAAGCAGGTGTCGGCAGTGTTTGAATTACATTGGGAAACACGCACATTAAAATGAATTCGAATACGACTATAATAAAAATCAATTCTCCCACATAAAATTCAGGAGGGCGACCTCGATTCCCCTTCTCTCTCTAACTCTCTATTGATCTCTTTTAGTTATAGTTATTTCAATTTAAATGATTTATGACTCACTAATAAAACAATTCAGAGAGATAGTATATAATTTTGATTTAATTATTATTTCGAGTCCATTTGCCACCCCTTATCAAGATGACAGGTGTCCCAGCTAATATTGATTCATATTCGAATTTATATATGTTTATTTTCTAGATGAATGTTAGTTTAGCTCTTCTCTAATCAAATTTGATTTATTAAATCATTATTTGAAATTTATCTTTGGCACTTCGTAAATGAAATATTCTTAATTTTTTAATTTAGAAATCTTGATTTTAAATTGAATTTTACAAAAACAAAAATTAGCAACTATTTTATATTCTTCAGGAATAGAGGAATATTGGAAATATGTTACTATCTCAAGTTTAGGATCAATTTTTTTTTTTAAACATCATTAGTTTTAAGAAATTCTTATTTTCCACATAGTTTCATCTTTGTCAATGGATTTTTTCCTCTAAGAGTTTTTTTAGTGCAATATCATAGAATTGAGGAATATGTGTCTAAATACATTTCCGACCTGGTCCTTTTAACAACCAATAACAACAGGTTCACTTCTTGAAAAACTGGCTACAGACAAGTCCTATTTCATTCTAAGATACTGCAACAAAAACTTCTAATATTCTTTAGAACATGGTTCATATTAAATTTAATTTTATTTTTAAAATCATTTTTTATACTAATATTAATGTGTTTTAGATTCATTGAAAAATAGATCTTTTCTCTTCGAATACGAAGTTGTTAATCTAGCTAGAAATTTAATGCGCTTGCGTGGTCCGTTATGGGGGCAAAATGATCATTATATAGAAAATTAGTTCAAGAATTTTTTGGAACTATACATTTTTAAGTAGATATTCCAGTGCAAAGCTAAAAATAATTTTTTTTTTAATTTACCATATTTTAAAATTCGTTTAAGGAATTCCTTGCTCTCAATCTTGACTAAATGCCTCTAGTGAGCTTAATTTTTTAATTATTTGGTGAAAGCAGAATTTGATATGTTGATATATTCTAAATGTGACATATCCGACTTCACGCCATAAAATTATAAGCTGTATTTAAAATAAATAATTAAACTAGACCAAACATCAATAAACTATAAAATTTGTAAACTTTAAAACCATTTTGTTAGTATTATAGATAGACAATCATAATAATTTCCTCTATATAATCTCTAGTATTCAATTAATTTCAAATATATAATAATTAAACAAAAAAAAATTTGATAAAAATCGCATCGTTTATGCCCTAAATTATAATATTTATTGACTGAATAAAATAAAAAGCCTGATACCCATCATCTGACATTTTGACATTAAAGCAAGTATTTATTAATGGGTCTAATTGTTTGCTATAATATTTTCCCGATAGATATTTCTTAATTGAAAAACTTTGACGTAAATGGAGATAAATTAAGCTTAATGGAACCTGAAAATAAACACGTTTAATAATTAAGAATTATCTATTTTAAACATAGTCTAGAGCTTATAGAGTGAATAATTGGAATCTAAAAAGCACTTAGCATTTCAAAAATCCCTCTGCCGTTTGGTATTCTATCCTACAATTAATCCATATTATATCATTAAAATTTAATCAAATTGTCTTTTGAATTGGATAAAAGATAAAAGAGATAAGATTTAAAGCAAAGCATTTAAATGCTCTCTATTTTTAAAAAGTTTTTAATTAATTATAATGAATTTTCCGCCTTACCTAAATATTAATATTACACATAGTTTATTTTGATAAAGCTCCAGGCCTCGGTTTAGCGAGTATAAAATAATTATTGTTCATGAGATTTCGGTAATCGTAAGCGAAAAATTGATTCAAATTAATTGGATAAAAAAATCTCATATATACAATGAATAAATTTATCTTATATAAAAACACAAATTTATTTAAAGAAGTATAAATTATCAACTGTATTAATATGTGTCAATCTCTGTCGAAATAACCGGGATTTATTGTAATTTATTTTCTAAACCCTATTTCCTCATCAGTAAAATGAAATTTAAAAAATTTCTTTCTCGTTAAAAGTCTTCTCTTTTCAGAATGTGACAGGTATACAAGGGAAATTTTTATTTATATTTATATTACTTTTAAACAAGAAATTCATATATATATATAAAATACAAATTTCAAAAAATTGATTAAAATTAATTGGATAATAAATTTTCCTATTTACGATGAATAAATTTGTCTTATATAAATAACCAAGACAAATTTATCTATAAAAACACCCATAAATGATCACTCTTCACTATGATCCGTTATTTTGGTTATCCATTATAAGGGCAAATAATAAAAAAAATTTTTAAATATGATATGATTTATTACACCAAAGCAAATTAAATAATATTAATAAACATAAAAAATTTCAAATAGACGATTGCTAAAATAATTTCAAGTATGAACCAATAATAATAATATAAAACGATTTTTTTTTTGATAATAGCTTTGGACGGTTCTTTTGAAAGAAGGGCTTGTGCTAAATCATTCTACCCTCTCAAATGGCTTTGTCTAAAAAGTAAAATTCCCACTTTTTTCTATTTTTCTAGAAGTTGTTTTCATTATATTATATATATATTATATATTTTTCTTTCTTTTAATCAAATTCTTATGCTTAGATTATATTATATTATATTTTGAAGGATTTTTAAAGATTTTACTATAAAATCAATGATATATATATTTTAATTAAATATATGAAATCTCCAAATTTTTATTATTAACTTAAATTTTAATTCCTTTATACATAATACAATTGATTGAACGCATATTTTAGAACCGGCTCTTAAATCTCTTTAAATTGTCATTAAGTTGTAAAATGTATACTTATTAGATGCAAAAGGGATTGATGGAGGGTGGAGTTCTTTTTTAAAATGGAAACACTCAATTCCCTTTGAATGCCTCGGGTTGATATCATTAGAGGCCACAATTAGGTGCAAGTCGCGGTTACGACTCCTAATTATGCACCACCGGTGACAAGCAATAATGGTGTCCCCGGTGCATTGTCGCCGGCTAATGGGCTGAACGAGAACCCCTCGTGCGGTCAATGAAATGCACCAGAAGAAGGGAAGAAGGGTTGCAGTTGTTATAAATGGATAGAGAGGGAGGCCTGCCTCTTTCATGTTCTATGCATACATTGAAAATCTCATCTGCCTCACCCACTTCAAGTCTAAATGAACTTAGACACAATAATTTCTCTAATCTTTTAGTTTAATGGAGAATATTGGATCTTAAGAATTAGCTAATAAGAAAATTTATTATTCTATTAAAAAAATAGAAAAAGCATGAATCAGAAAATTTTCTAAATCAACTTCATTTCTGAATCAAAAAAATATGCAGCAAACACAACATTTTAACTTCGGCATGAAAAAGGAGGGAGTAATATCCTTTTTTAAATTCACAAATGAAAAAAGTAAGAAAATACAGCCTTTTTGGGAAACCAAATATTAATAAGAAAGCTTCTCATAATCATAGTTCTCATAAAATGCAATGTATTCATAAAAAAAAGTACATTATTTAAAAATTGCAATTGCAAAATACAAATGACAAAAAAATATTATGAGGAGATGAATTATTGATAAGGCAGTCAAGAAATCTAAGTGAACATTCTAATTATATTTTTGCAATATAATTTTTATACAAAAAAAATACTAAGCATAATTATAATAACTAATACTTTATTACTGACTTCAAAAAGATGCCCGAAACTTGGGCATTTATTTTTTATTTAATTTCTCTTATCCTAGAAATTAAAATTACAGTACAATTTCTCATATTCTTCTTCAACTTTTAATTAAAAATGTAATTACGTCGATGATTGTTTCATTTTTTCTGAATTTATCATTTACATTTTATTATATAAATATATACTATATAGTATATTGAAACATTAACAAAAATAAAAAAATTAAAACTAAAAAACTAAGAGGATAAATCTGTACTCAGATAGACCCAGCTTCTAGTTACCTACCTTATCCCACTCTATCAAGGGGAGGAGGAAGTACCAAGAACCGCTCTGGAGAAGAAAGAAAAAATTACCAAATTACAAAAACAATCCTTTTTAAATGATAAAAGTGTAGTCATTCGGATCAAATCCTATATCAGCAAAAATTATCTAAATTTTCATTAATATTTCCTTAGGATGTAAGATCCCTCCCCAGTAACACACTATCGCACACACACACAGATGGCCCTTGGGGGTTTTCCACCTATCTCCACTCATCCACCCCAGTAACAGGCATAAAGGGATTAAAAGGAAAACCCGCCGCATTAAATCAACCCAATTATATAATAAATCCAAAAGCCCTTAGATTTTGGCAAGAAAAGGATTTTACCTTTAACTTAAAGAAAAAAATTTTCCTAATTTTTTATTAATAATAAATTTTTTTAATTCCTCACTTTATTATCTCATTCTCCACCGGTCTGAATTTTGAGTACGTGAGACCCAATTTACAACGTACGAATAAAATCATGACAAATATAAATTTAGATGTTATCAAATTGGTATAATTGTTCAAATTGACTTTCGGGTCGATTTTTATTTGAATTAATTTTGAATCTAATTGCTTTCAAAGTTAAGATGAAAATTAAATGAGAATTTAAACGATTTTCAAATTATTAAAAACAAGCTTATTTTATTTCCAAATCACAGTAAATAATAATATATTTATTAGCATATATTTATATATTAATATTTTTTTATTTATTTAGATTTTTTTTTTTTTTTAATTTCAACCAGAGTAATTAGAGTTCTTTGAAAATAATATTCTGTTAGTAAAAATAATTTTGATAAAATAATAATCTCATCCTTTTCTCTCTTTTGTTTAATAAATTTCATTTAAAGCAACCACTGGTGAAAAAATTAAATATACAGACAACATAGTGAGTTCTAAGTAAATAAGCAAAATGAATGTCATTTAAGCAACAAATGAAATAGACAGACGAACGCATCTTCATAACGTTATTTAATAATAAAGAGAAAATTCAACATTTCCAAATATTATATTATTACATAAGCTTTTTTTTGTCTGAATAAAAAATTCAAATTAAAAAAACCTACTATATTTTTTAAAAAATGATTATTTATTTTTTAAGGAATTTTAGAAATCTTTCCTTCGACACGCAATTTATACTTTTAATTAAACAAATAATAGACCATTAATTTTTTTATATTATCACTTTTTCCAAGTAATGTAATTAACTACATAAAATATTGCATGTTTGTAGTTGCCTAACCAAAAGAGCAAAGTCAAAGATATTTTCTATTTTTATTTTTAAATAATTCCAATTAATAAGGCTCAAATGGGAGGGTCAACGACTGTCTGAGGTATAAATTAAAAATTGTCTTTTCCTTGACCAAAATTTAAATTTATCTATTTATTGTTCCTTGTCAAACATGTCATTTGGACTTTTTTACAATCGGAATTTAATTATTACAGCCAGGAATAAGAATCTCTATTTGCTCTGCCTCTTGGTGCCGAGCTAGAGATCTAGCTTATCGTACCAAAGGTCCGGATCGCTTCCCGTCCTGAGCGACAAAATTTTATTTATATTATATTGGCTACCAATTAATATAAATAAATAAGGACGGAGTCTAAATGGCCAGAGATTCCGAAAAAAGAATTAAAAAAAAAAAAGAATCTCTATTTAAGAGAAAGTAAAAAACTTTATTTGGAAAGTTTACGTATTGATTACGCCATGCCATCTTCAGCATTTTAAAAATATAAATGTCACCTACTACCTAATCTTTAAAAGGCTGAAGGGGGGAATCAAGAAAACAATCCTGAAACATCCCGCATAGTTTTTTTTATAAATAGAGGCTCTTATTCCTGGCTGCAGCCATTTCAAAGATGTATCATTAGGTTTTAGTAAAAAACGGCTTAGGGTTGAGAATTTTTAGATTTTATTAAAAATTAATTAAAAATTTTTCGATTTCTGAAAATTCTTTCTTCGGCCTCACATTTTTCTTATTCTTTTTTGTCGGAGTTAATCTAGACTTGAGTAGGTTATTTATTTCTACTAATATTTACCTTTTTTTTACACGGTTAGAATTTTTTTAAATTAATGTCCCAAATAGAACAGACAATTTAAATAAAACCCACGCTCTCTTGCTTTTTATTTATGAAAAAATTTTCTTCTTTAAATTTTCATATAGGTTGCCTAAAAATTTCTTTGACAATTTTTCCTCTTATTTATTTTTTTATTTCCCTAAGAGGGTTGTTTGCCTTCAGAATTTTTTTGCTTAATCTATTCTTTTGAAAAAAAAAGGGGCGGTTTCTATTTTTCTCCCTTATTATCGGAGCATTTAATTTTTTACAAAACCTCTTTCTCCACTATATGTAATCTATCCTATTTTATCAAAAAAGGCAATATTCTCCCCTTTTATTTATTTCACTTCCTTTTTTTTCTTCTTCTGTATCTCAAATTCATAGGGTGTTAGGAACAGGCGTGCCAAAGGGCGGGTACCTTTCCATCCACCCCGAGTGCTGCAGCTGATCGCTTGTTGATACTTGCATAAAAGAGGTGATGGCCGCCAAGGGCTCTTAGAGCCTTAGCGAGGTTTCGTCACCTCCCGGTAATTAGGCAGCCACATGGGCCCTAATAAGCACCCTTACGACCTCAAGACCGCCTCAACAGAAACCTGCCCCCTTTTATAAACACTTAGTATTGTCACAATACCACACAACACATAAGCTATATGCGAACAATCATAATGATTTTTTTTATATAATAACTCTTTTGTTAAGAAAAAAAATATCAAACAGAGATGATCCGATTTTTCTCAAAAAGAGATCTTCTTGGTAATAACAACAAAATGATAATATATATATATAATATAAATCTATAAATAAAATTGTATTATCCTTCTTTTTCATTTTCTTATTCATACTTTTTTTTTTTTATTAATTCTTTCAATAACTTAACTGCATTATCTTCAAACGATCTTATGTTACTTCACTTCTTTTTAAAGTTTTCAGTTTTTTTTTTTTTAATTTATAGTCTTTCGATTATAACTTTAAATAATATAAATATTTTATCTAATTTACAATTTCTTTTGAAGTTTTTACAGTGGTTATCATTATTAAATAGACAATGTTTTCAGAGATATGTGAAAAGGGAGGAAGTCAGCCAATAGAGTAGCCTCTCTCGAAATAAACCTCCCAAAATAATGAAACATTTCGGCTTTAATTAAATAGAGCCATCATCAGTCATCAGGATGAAATGAGCAATAAAATTAAAAACACAACAACTTTACAAAATAAATTTAAAATAATAACTTACAGTATATGCAGATTCAATGTATAAAACATTAAAATCGCAGAGGGAGTTGTTGTATATTACAATACAAAATTATATATCACATATATAAAGTGTATAGAGATAAATTAATGCTCATTAGCTCTAACATGGCGATGTCTTCAGAAAGAATAAAAATTGTTTATCAATTACAATGAATAAAATAAATAAATATTGGGAATCAACGAAAGCCGAAATCTTATTAAGTAAATCTTTACTTTAACCCCAAGAAAATTATATTTATATAAACAAGTTATTATTTAAAAAGTTTTTTTACATTTTATAATTTTCTATTCGAATTTTTTTTTTAATTCAATATATATGTATATATGGTATATATAATTTTGTATTGTAATATACAACTCTAACTGCGAATTTAAAGTTTTATACATTGAATCTGCACACACTGTAAGTTATTATTTTAAATTTTATTTGTAAAGTTGTTGCGTTTTTAATTTTATTGCTCATTTCAGCCCTGATGACTGATAAGGGCTCTATCTAATTAAAGCCGAAACGTTTCATTATTTTGGGAGTTTTATTTCTATAGAGGCTACCCTACTGGCTGACTTCCTCCCTTTTCACATATGTCTGATCTGTGTACAGCCACCTATCTCATTATGAAGACAATGTTTTCATTTTAACAGTGTTTATTTGCATAAAATACAATGTTTCATTCAGAATGAATGATTTTCAAATCACAAAAAATTTTATTATTAGAAATCTACAATTTGTGGAATATAAAAGATATTTGTGATGGTTTTTATCTGAATTGAACATGAAGAAGGTTTCAAAATGAGTGGCCAAAATGTTCCATTTTATACAAGTGAATCTCAGGGACCATCCCCAAAATAAATCAAATTTTACAAAATATTTCGCAAATAAATACAATACAAATTTAAAATTTAAAAAATAACATACTACAAAAAACATCTTATTAAAAAAAAAAAAAAGAGTAAAATATAAAGTACAACAAAAATATTCAGTCTTGAACTGAAAGTGCTGGGATTTCATTTGGTTCATATATTGATATGTGTTGTTTTGAAAAATTGTTGTGGTGCCTCTCATTTCTTTCGATGGATGCTTTAAAAGCCTGTCATTGTTGGTGGGTAATAATTAACTTCTATATATAGCCTATTTCCCAAGCAACTCAAAACTAATGCAAATATTGAAATGCAATTGACAATTCTTCAAAATGTATAGGTCATATATATTTTGTTTACTCATACGAAATTATTATATCTGCAAAAATCCGTAAAATAATAAATATAATTATAGTTAAAATGAAATTTTATGATTTGGTTTTCGCTTAAATCTAGATCTCCTAAAGACCTAAACAAAACATAGGACTTGCCCAATTTATTTTGAGACTCATAGCAATAAACAAAT
Organism: Anisolabis maritima; assembly: GCA_010014785.2. Lineage (NCBI taxonomy): Eukaryota > Metazoa > Arthropoda > Insecta > Dermaptera > Anisolabididae > Anisolabis > Anisolabis maritima. Next base: position 10,128 of record JAAAKE020142081.1, read on the forward strand.
ATATATGCTATATACCAATGTTTCTTAAACTTTTTGTCCGCGACCCCCTTTCACACTTAAAAATCATTTCACACATTATATATAAAATACTTTTATTTAAATGAATTATTTCTAAACATAAATATGAATATTAACGAGTAGTAAATTTGATATTTAATTAAAAATAGATTTTCTGACAAATTTTCTGCGACCCCCACTTTAAGAATCACTGCTATATAGAACAACTTATACCTTTGATCTCGCCTTAATGGATAATTAGGAGATATATGTAATTTAAAATCGTCAAATTCCATAATGCTTTACTTACTATTAAATTTATTATTTTAGGATGTAATTTAGATCTTCTAATTATCCATTAAAACGAACTGTTTTTAGATGTTTTCGGTGGTCACCCGCCCCATTTTAAATTCTTCCATTTTGACCAATAAATAAAAATTTAAGTATTCCTGAATGTAATAATTCTAGTTTCATATTTCGATCAGTTTTTCCCTCTTTTAATAAAAAAGTAATAACATAGATGTATCATCTAATAGACGGGAAAGATAAATTTTTCATCTAGAGATAATTGCATCTCGGATTATACTTCAATTATTACAATTTTGCAGCTGCGCAAAGATTAAAAAAATATTACATTTTTTCATTTGATAAGCTTTACTCTCCAAACAAAAAATTTATTTACCAACTCTATAACTAATTAATCCGTTATTATTTGTATTCATAATTGAAAGATCTAAGCAAGAATTGGAATGACCAGCCAAGGAAAAAATAATTTATTAACGTTTCGGTTATGCTCTTTAATCAACATCAACGGTTCTAAGATGGCGGATATCTGCACACTGATTACCATTGCCTGAGTACACAAAAGGCACACTTAGTGATCCGAATTTGGATCCCCGGAGGTACTCTTTTGGGTCCTTTTTTGACAGAACAAAACCGAAGTGCATTTGGGTGTCAAAAAAGCGAGTCACTCGAGCAGACTTGACGCGCATCTTTTCACGGGGATTTGAGTCCCGAAAAAAAAGAATCCCTCCTTCGTGGAGCTACCGTTCCAGCCTCATCCAGTTATTCCTCCCATCGCCTTCTCCCCATCGCCGTTTGTTTGTATGCATTGGATATTCCCACAAATAAATGCTGAGTCTTTTATTCTCAATAAACGATTCGGCTTTTAATTGACAATCATCTTATTTCAACCAGAAATAATGCTTCAACACTTCTTAAGGTTTGCTTGATATGAGTGGTAGAAGGAGCGGATATTATTCAAAATAAACTGCAAGATTTAAATAAATAAATAAATTTATTTATAAGGCACAAATTCTCGGGGGCTAGGATCAATTAAACTCAATTACAAATTAACAAATTACATAACAATAAACGATTGATTCACAGTATTTTTTTTTCTTTTTACTGATGGGTAGTTACTTGTCTTATTTGGTGGATGTTGTTGATGATGCCTTAATTATTAAACAAATAAAAATTAATATTATTTATATATCCATTTAATTTTTATTATTTGGCGATAACTTTTTATTTGTCCCCACTCCATGATTGAGAGGTCAGCGTCAATATTGATAACTTATTCAAAACGAAAGAACGTGGGTTCGGATCCCAGGCAATCCGATGAAAATTTATTTAAATCACTTGGGTACCAGTTGGTTAAAATAAATATACACTGGACAATTAATTGTAGCGTTAATAAAAGTATTAAAATCGTTTAAGATCTATATGGCCACAGATGCCGAAAAGATAAAAATAAACTTGATTATTTAAAAATAATTTTTTTATTAGTATATTTTAAATTATTTTTAAATAATAAAAATTTGGCTTCGAGACACGATTCATAAATAGATATCCAAAAACTATTTAAGATAAGAGAATAGAAGAGTATAGGGAAGACTAGAATATACTCTGAGGCGATCTATTTTGCTTTATTTTAAAGCATCATCAGGCTTTGCGTTGAGAAATAAAAAAAAAAAGAGTAAATCCATGTATAAATTTTCCATGTCCTCATATTTCAATAAATTACATTTGTTCTTTTTTTATTTGCTTCTCAACGCAAGGCCTGATGATGCTTTAATTTAAAGCAAAATAGTTCGCCTGAAAGAATATTATCACCTGACCCCACACTCCATTAGAATATTCATAATGGAGTCATACATTCTACATATTCAAGATAACTTAGGTTATTAGCCTCTTTCCATAGGCTTATCACTCACCTATCCTAGAATCTTAAATGTTAAAAGTGGTGGCATTCTACTCTCTGGCCCAGAGCCGGTAGCTCTTGTAAACATCTTTGAAAGTATCCTTTAGCAAAAACATTTTAAAAGTGTTTAATCTTTTAAATATTAATTGATCATGTGGTTGCGGATCCTTCTATCGTTAAAAGACAGGGCAGAAAGATATTTGAAAATTTTATATGTAGTAAACCCGTTCACTTTTATTTTTTTTATATTAAAATTTTTTTTACATTCTTTAATTTTTTAAATTTATAAGTGTATTAGGGCGATCCCATAGAACGATAATATTCTTTTATAGTGGCCATGTTAGTTTTTTTTTTTTATTAAAAAAACTTCATCCAATTTTTAATATAAATTAATAAAAAGCTACTTTTCAAAATCAATTATAAAAAGTTCGCGACAAATAGGCTTTTATATAATTAATAAATTAATAAATTCATGTTGATAAAATTATATTTAAAGTTTTTTTTTTTTTTTTTTTTTTTTAACGAACAATTTTCCAATCAACCAAGCATGAAAAATGAAGTTAATAAAAAATTATTCATTAGGATAATTTTATTGAATTGTTCTTAAGAATCAATTAAAATTTAATTATAAATATTATAATCACGCGCAAAAAAAAAAAAAAACATTTTTTTATTCTCTTTCGTTTTGTGACTATAATTTAAAAAAGAAATAGAAAACTAAAATTATTATATTTTTTATTGATCAATGAAACTAAAGTAATTAAGGAAAAAATTAAACAAAATCGAAATTCCAGACAAGAAAAATATTGACTTTTTAATATTGAGTTTTTCACAATCATAAAGTTTTCATATAAAAAAAAAAAAAAAAACTCGGCAGTACTCAAATGATCAGAATCAGCTGGGAAGGTTATAGTATAAGCTTAGGAAATATAAATAAATAAAATATTAAAAAAATGTCTATGGCGGTGGTTCTCAACCTTTTTCGTTCGTGGACCGGCAAACGACTTAAAATTTTTTCGCGGGCCAGTTAGGTAAAAAATGAAAGAAA
>JAAAKE020142092.1:0-11337 GCA_010014785.2 Anisolabis maritima
TTGTTTTTTTTTTTTTTTTTTGTTGGGGGGGGGGGGGGGGGGGGGGACTACGGCCTCCCTAAAAACCTGATTTGATTAACAATAAGAAATTTATGTTCCGGGTTGAGTCAAGAGAAAGAAATTCTCCGGTGCGGTGGGTTGCCGATCTCCAAGGCGTTTGCTTCTACGATTTTGATAATTTATTTACTTTTGGAATTTATTGTCACACATTTCAAGGTTTGCCTTAAAGATAATACATCAACTTAGCTAGTTCTTTTTTTTTTCTTTAATTCTTTCTTTCTTTATCCGAGATGTCTTTCAAGGAATGACCTTCGAAATTTATTTCAAGAAAAAACAAATATAAAACAAAATGTGATAATTTACACCTTCACTCATATTGTATTTTAATTTAATTAATTATTAAAATATAAATTTAAATAATTTATATATTTTAATTTATATAAAGGCCTAAACATTATTTTAAATAATTTGCATAAAATCCTTAATACTTCATATATTTTTTATTTATTATTCATAAAATCCTCTTGCATTAGGTTTTGAACCATTTTGAAACCATTCTATATGCGCCTAAACTACAAACCTCTAAATTTTACTAAAGGTATTGTTTATTTTTATTTGAAATTGTCGTGTTTTTATCAAAAAATTATTTTTAAAATCATTTTTATAAAATAACATATTTGATTATTTATTATTATAATAATTTTACTACTCAAATCATTTATACTTTTTTTTTTCATTTGGTCAGTTATCATCAAATAGTATTTTTTAAATATAAATTTATAATTCAAATAATATAAGTTCTTTTCTTCCACATGAGAGGATCAGGGAATATTGGCGTTTAAATTTCAAAATGTAATTCATGTTTACCTTAACTCGTACTCGTTTTTCGATGCACTGCTTAAGTAACTTAAGAGGCCCATGGATCTCTTCCATCCTGGTCAGTACATTGGAGTTCTCTTTTGTCTTCCCGGTCGGGCTGTCGACCGTCTCTGGAACATTCGATTATGCGATATTGCAAGAGAAGAAAGTCGCAATGGTGGCAAGCAAGCAAGGAGAAGTGGGTTAAAGCGAGGCGCTTTGGAGGGCCAATGACCCTGAGCTCAAGCAGTGTCCGATGTGACTCGCACTCGGAGAGAGAGATGCGCACACGACCATCACTTTCCTCTCTCTTTCTCCTAATGCCATTAAATAAATAGAAAGTCTTTTTTTTTTTTTTTTTTTTTTTGTTTGTTTAATTAATTATTGCAATTTTCTTTTCGTATATGAGCCGTACAGAAGTCAATAGGATTAAATCCACTTTTTAAATGAAATATTTAGAATTTATTGTTTTTATTTTATGTAATAGTTTTTTAATTTTAAAATAAAATCCCAAATTGGGCTTGATCATTTTGGCCACTGAACGATTCATATGTCAATAACCTAAAGCTAAAAATAATTTACGTGGATAAAAATAGTTTATAGATATATTATTTTTAATCCAATCGTTCCCATTTTTTTTAAATTTTGATGAAAGAATTAAATTTCACTGCCTTGTCTCGCTGTCAGTTGATGTTGCTCTTATTATTTGTTTATAAATTTTGTCAGGGCTCATTGACCATGTTATTGATAACGATGGATGATGGGTTGTGTCTCTTTTAAAGGCAGCCAACAGGGATACTAGTTATTTATTTATTATTATAACTTCATATAAATAGAAATAAAAGATTCAAAACGAATATTTAGTTCATATCGTGGGTATGGTATTCTCCCCCTCTCCCTTGAAATTAATTAACTAAGAAAAATATGAAAATAGATTAAATCAAATAACAAATGTAAATGTCGAAAGATATTCATAAACATAAAGGTCAATAACCCTTACTATTGATGATATTTATTTTATTATTAATATAATATCACTCTTAAAGAATATTGGAAAAGAGAATGGATTTGATCAGATAACTTATGGTAAACTTGAAATTATAATTTACATTTTGAGGAGTAGATTAGCTGAGGTTCTTTTGAATTCTCGATAACAGGGTTTCTCAGTACTCTGAAGAAGATAAATATTCGGAACTTGACTGGAAATTACTTCGAGATATCGAGATGCAAGTTGTGAGTTTGAGACGATTAAAAAAAAATTACTTCTCGTTAACAGGTTTTTCTTGAGAAGATCCATTGAAGGCCACTTTATTTTTATACGACTTTAGGTTTTTTGCGATATTTTCATAAACCACTCTAGCGATTTTGATTAAATTGACTCTACATTTGATATATTAGATAATCTTTAAGATCCACCTCAAAATAGTGTGGGGCCTTCAATTTGGGTTTTAAATATTCCTTGCCCCTGACCCTTAGCTCAGAGGTCTTGCTTCTTAATTCAAAGGTAAAAAGCACTCCATAAAAAAGATCGGAAATATGGTTGCCATGGCAACCCTTGGTATCCAATTAGATTTAAATTAATTTTCATCGGATTGTCTGGGATCCGAATCCACACCACTTGACTTTGAAGACTATCACTATTAACAATGTCAGTAACTCTAACCTCTCGGCCATGTTGTGGGGCAACAAATTTTATTTAGTTGCAAATTAAATTTTTTTTATTATAAGTATAGCCCTCGGTCTGTAAAAATTTATGGCCTATACCTCTCGAATATAAAAGAAAAAATATTATTAGAATCTGGTGAGGCAGTACATTACTTTCTCTTTCCTAAGTAGGAAAGAGATGTAATGTGCGGCTAATACACCAGATTTTTTAAAGTCTTCCGTTATCTAAAGCCATATATACTCTATCTATTTTATTTAAATTAATTAGCTGCCATATTTTCTAATTAAAGGAAGGAGTTATATCGAAATTTTGAAACACAAACTTCACAACTTCAGTTGGCCTTTATATCCTTTGATATCAACGCGTTGTTGATTATTTTGATTCAAACTACTTTAGATTTTTTATTTGTTAAAAAGAGTTTTAAAAAGGATGTTGTTTTTTAGGTGAAACTTCGTACCCCCTTTTTTTTATTATTACTTATTTTTAGGCCTATTTAATATTTTTTTTGACTCCGAAGAAAAGGAATTGCTTCCTCCTGTGATTTTAATTATTTCTTCTTTTAGTCATTTGATTAAATTTTTTAATATTTAGCGAATCGATATATTTTTTAAATGGCACTCGGACTACCAAAAGTTGGATAGCCCTGGCCTAAATAATAAAGGAATTGAGTAAAGAAAAGTCTCATCAAATTTTGTATAAATAAAGAAACCGTTGTAATCAAGTAATTTATTAGTGTTTGGTTGTTTCTGTGACCGAAACGTCGTGGTTGGCCTGGAGTCGCCTCGAAGTGAACGAACGACATTCAGGCCGATGCTCTCTCGAATTGCACGCCTCGCTCTCCTCGGTTCCTCAAATTCCTCTTCACTTTTTCTCTCTCTCTCTCTCTCTGAATCCCTTTTACAACTAACTTCATTTTTTAAATATTTTTCAGTAATCAGAATTCACAAAAAGAAAAAAAAAAAAAAACTTTTTGAGATGTTAAAAAAAAAAATTAAATTCCTTTTCATTTCTTTGCCTTTTATTATTTATTTATTTCTTAATTCTTCAACAAGTGTAAAATGAAAAGGTTAACATATTTTTCTAAGAGTTTGTGTTGCATTCTTTTGCAAAGATTAAAAAGATAGATGGCTAAAATAACTGAAGCGAATAGATATATTTTTTATGTGATACTTGGGCTACCAAAAGTTGGATAGCCCTGGCCTAAATAATAAAGGAATTGAGTAAAGTAAGGTCTCATCAAATTTTGTATAAATAAAAAAACAGATTGTTGCTAGTTGTAATCAAATAATTTATTAGTGTTTGGTTGTTTCTCTGAGCGAAACGTCGTTGTTAAAAATAAAATATCCTGGCGTGGTCACTAAAAAAACCAACCCTCTGATCAAAGAAAATTTGTAGAGAAAAAGAGATCGTAAATATTGAGCTTTAAAGAGAAAATTTTTAGAAGTCTCCTAAGGAGGAAAAAATTTAATTAAGAAAAATAATATTTTAGGAAACGCCAGAAGGATTGATGCAGCCAATATTTAAAATCTTCACTGAATCTACTCAAAAATGTTTTGTTCTGAGCTAATTGATGTGAAGGTATTGTCAACACCTTATACAGAAAAAAGCAGCGAAAATTTTTAATGGAGAAATAAATACTGTAAAAAAAATTGAGACACCTAGAATCAGAATCGAAAAGTGAAAATTTAATTTAATTTGTGGAGATCTAAATTATTGTTTGGAATTTAATTTTCTTAATTTTTCATGTCATAAATTTATTTTACTTTCTTTTGAAATTTTTATTCAACTTTTTCCAAGACAAAGTAAAAATTTTCAAACATCGAGGTGGTTAGTATGTTTTTCATCTTCATTGAAATTAGGCGTAATGATATTAATTAAAGAGAAACTAGGAATCAATATAGGTTTCTAACCTCACCATTTTTACTTAATATTCACTTTCAATTAATTTTACTTAATATCAGAAATTTATGAAAATTTTATCAAAAATCCTCTCAATATTTTCAACTGACATGTGATTTGAATGGAAATGTTCTTTAGTTTTATAAAAGGGTACTTTCTTTGAAAGATTCTTCATTTTTCAAGTTAAAACATCCCACCTCATAATTTTTTGGGAATGACGGGCACTAGAGGCACAAGTGGGGTCGTCAAGTGGATGGGGTCAGAAGCCCGAGAGAGAGAAAGAGAGAGAGAGAGAAAGTCTAAGGAAAAGGGAAGAGGGTGCCGAGTACTTGAGAGGCACCCAGTAATCTGAAGGGAAGAGCATTGGCCCCTGGGCATTGCCTCCAGGTCACGAGATTCGGAAACATCCTCCTAGAAGTCAAACCCCATCGATTCACAATCAATCACTTCTAGGAAATGATCAATTAATCGGTAATTAATATACTACCTGTTCTTATTCATATTTAATTTAAGGATTATTATACAGGGATTCTGAATCAACTTTGAGAGCCTAGAGAGGGAAAAAGTAGAGCCAATTTTTTTCATCAAAAATTTTTATACAATAATATACATAAAAAAAACCCGTAAAATTTAAAAAATTATTTAGAAAAAAATTTTTTAAATAAAAAATAAGAAAAAAATATTTAGTTCATTAGACCTGCAATTTTGACCGGGAATGATCCAATTTGGCAGATTTCCGGTTGCTAGGGCTGAACTTTCAGCGATTCCTAGGTCCTAAATGGTGCGGGCCCCTTGAAGAAGTCCCCCCTCTAAAGATTTTTTGAAATATTATTTAAATTTTACTTCTTTTTTTTCATTTTTTTTTTTTTTACAATTTCAACTTTCTTGCCCTGCTTGACATGTGATAAGGCTTAGGAGGGGGGCTCACAGATATATCCTTCTGCATTGCTGCATTTTTAGATTTTGTTACCTTTATATTTAGTAATGAGATTATGTTAATAAAAATATATCTTTTGAAAAAAATGTAAGTTAAAAAATTTTAAAAGATTGGTAAAATGTCGTGTCTCGGATTGGCGTAATTAAAAATTGAAATCTTAAAATAAATAAAAATAAGTTAAAGTAGTAGATGCATTTTTAAAGTATTTTTACCAAGCCATTGTTCTCAAGATTTATATTGGCAACCAATATAATTAAAGTAAATTTTATCGCTCAGGTGGGACTGAACGATAAATTGATAATTAAATTTTGTCAACCAAAATGAATTTTGATTGGTGGGATTGAGCCCAGGATCTCCACCCTTTGACACTCTACCCTCCGCACTCGACACTTAATGATACCAACACACACAATCAAAAATTTATCAGATCTTCATCATTTTAATACAATTTTTCAAAAGAAAAAGAAATTTTTATTTTTTTATCCACAACAACATTCAACAAGTAAAGAACCTGAAACTTAATATTTTTCTCAATTCCAAATACAATTATTATCAAATAAAATTTTTCAATTTGCATTACCTAAGTTTATATTTATTTGGTAAGCCTATTAGAGAAAAAGTAATTTCCCACTAAAATCGCCAGATATTATTCAACAATAAAAAAAAATGTCTTTACTATTATAAAAAATTATCTTTACTCGATTGTTATTTAAATTTATACAAGAACACTCAAAAATTGTTCAAATTATCAAAGTTATAAAAAAAAAAATATGATTTCCATAAATTTCTTTTCATTTAGGAAAATTTTCCCTAAGGATATGTTTTTGATATAAATCGAAACTTTTAAATTTTTTTTTAATTTTAAATAAATATTAATTAGAAAATGATGAAGATTATTATTTATTTCAAATTTCCGATTGCATGGCATTAATTTGTTTATATATTAAAAAAAAAATGATAATTTATTAAAATTTTAGTTTGGGCCTTATTTGGTAGAAAAAGAATATTAAATAGAGAAAAGTGTTTCTCTCTCCTCACGGAGGTGAATGACCGTTGAGCGAACAACTCAAGCAGACGCTCTTCACTTTTGTAAAAGATCATCATCATCATCATCATCAACGTCATCGTCATCATCAAATTTCCCAATTATGAATGGTTTATCAGTGATCTAATGAAAATTGCAGCTTTTAATTGTGTGCCCCTGTGCGCCTATGCATTTTTAATGATGGATGGCATCTGCTGCTGTTGCTGGCTGCTTCCCAGAAAGTCAGTCGACTCCATCACTTTTCCTCTCGAATCGTAGATAATTTCACTCCCGGTCTGCCAACTTTCGCTACTTTCTTTTGGCTATTTGATGACAGCGAGTAAAAAAAAAATCACAAACACTTTCAATTCTTTAAAGGAAATTTTTATTTCTCAAAGGCGGGAAATTGTTTATTTTTTTTTTTTAACAATTAAAGAAATTTAGAGCAGCTATATTTGATCAAAAGAATAATATGTATTTAAAATGAATTTGGTATGATACAATTTTTAGCTGGGAGGGGCCAATATAATGTTCTTATATATAATATAAACAAAGAGTATACCTGGAAACTTTTCCCCTTTTTAAGGAGTTCTTCAGAATTATGATTTCGAAACCACCTTAAAACTTATTTATTTCAATATTAATGCAGAATTAACTTTAGTAAGTGTATTTGTACTTTGATTTGACCGATTTTATTTAAATCCCAACTATATAGCTAAATATAAAATTGTTTTTGAGAGAGTCACATATATTTAATCTTAATAATAAAAGAGCATTAGAACTTCCATTGGTCGATTTTATTCATCTTTTTGATATATCCATAACTCAAATAATTGAGAAATAAAATTGTCAAATTTTAAACTCGAACATTTTTCATATTGAGATACATGACGAATTCATGTTTATACTAGTTTTTGGAAAAAAAATTTTAATCTCACATCATATATTTTCCTTCAATTCTAATTTTCATTGCAATCGCAATATTTTCTTTATATTTAATCAAATTCAAACAATTTTTAATCTTTATATGTATGTTCTTTATATTCGATCTTACACTAATATCTGGTCCAAAAATAATTTACGTTAAGGAGATTTAAATTCAAAGTAAGAATTGGCCAAGCATCCACCATGGAATGTAATTTATAATTTTATATATTTATTTGTGAGTGTGTGGAATAATGTTTTCACGGGTCACATTATTCCACAAATATCCAACCGCAGAAACCTTCCAGAACATAATCATGCAGCTTAAGGGATAAAAAATATTCATTTCATTTTACAATTTTTCTTCCCTGTTTCTCAAACTCCCCTAAGGAGGCGTTTTATAACAAAAAGAGGAGCTAAGCCTTGAAAAAATGAAATTAACCTAATTACTAAAACCAAAATAAGAAAATATACATTATACTAATAACAATATTTTTTTATTCGCCTTTTCCATGCTGATATTTTGGTCTTGTTTAAAACCTTTCTCAGAGCTCATGGACTGTCGAAATAATCACAATTTCATTTATATAATTATTAATAATTGTGATACTATCGACAGCCTTAGAGCTCTAATCAAGTCCGAAACGTCAGCAGTGAAGAACAAAATAAATCAATACTAACTGCGATTCTTTTATTTTCTTCTGCTTCAAGGTTTTGATATTTTCCTCTTGCCTTTAGTAGAGGGGAGGGGGTAGGGAGCGAACTCCCGCGAATGAAAGGGTGTTTCGATTTTCCCCAATGTGGACCACGTATGTCAAATTTTTAGGGAGATTAATACTCTCAATTCTGAAGTTTTGAATCAAAAAGGCCATTAAATTATTTAAGCCTCCAGCGGCCGAAAGTTTAGAGTTGACTTAACATTATCAATCTTAAAGAGGGATTGGATTCCCAAGGGGTTCAAGAAAATTTATTTGAACCAATTGGTATAAATAAATATGACTAGTTAAGATAACGTGTGTGAGTTAATGACATATTTCTATTTTTTCATATATATATGAAATAATAAACTCTCACCCCTTGGAATAAAAAAGAGAAGGGGATAAGATCCACTAATAAAATTCTAAAAAATTTTCTTATTTTATCACTCAATCTCTCATCAGACTTTCCAACATATTCCAAATTACCTAAGGTCAATTAGGAGAAGGAATCTAGTTCATTAAGAGTTTAACAACCATAAGCCTTTTATCTAATCAAAAAATAAAAAGGGAGACGATAGAATTTATTCTCACTTCTCGAGATATTTATATATATATAAAATTTATAAATAAATAAAAATTAGTTGCAGGCAAAATAAACAAATAAGAACGACTCTGAATATGACGCACTGTGTAGGAGTATATGTATGGATTTTTTGAATTTTATTTAAAAGTATTTTTAGAGCCTTATTTTGATTTAATGTATCAGGTAATAAATGGTACTGGGGGCGAAGAGCGTGAAGAAAAGCGAAATTGAATGAAAGATGATGACAACTTATTCATTGACGTCAAGGAATTAAACCCCCATTTCAACTTGTTGGAAGAATAAAAAAAAAAAAATAAGAGAGACCAAAATAAGTTTAAATAATGATATATCATGGAAATAAGAAGAAATTCTGAAAATGAGATGCAAAAAAAAGATCAAAAGATATATTTGATATTTTCTTCTTCCATAGGGACAAAATTAATATTTTAAAAAAGAATAAAAGGGCCCTATTAAGATAATTATTATTTATAAAATAAATATAGGATTTATCAAGAATAAGCTCTCGGCGGCCCAATAAAACTTAAAAACCATAATTGCTCAAAATCAAGAAATTCCTCCACCTAAATTAGTTATTTAAAAAATTTACATTTGCGACTTAATTCTTAAGAATGAGACCAAACTTTTCCTTTAACTTACAGATAGTAAACAGGCGCTATAAATAAATATATTCGAGGGTAGTTTATTGCGTCTAAATCGAGAGATAAACAGCAATTCCGTTGTTTTGGTTCAAGTGCTTTCCTTCCTAATGAGTTTATTTCAATTTAAATATTAATAACTCGTTAGTAGATCACCAATCTAAAAATAAATTTTCTTGGAAATAAGACCTCCTGAGGATATATATTTAAAAAATTTTAAATTATCAATCCAAAAATTAATAATGTATTCTTTGAAATGCAATGTCCAAAGTTTTTTATTTAATTAAAACTCTACTAAGGAAGATGGGAAAAAATAATTAACTATGGTTTTTTTTAAGATACGAGTATTTACGATCGTAATTTTTCGTTTTTATTTGAGAACCATCTTCAAGTTCAAATAATCCAAAAATCAAATACAATAAAAATAAATACAAATTTAAAAAATAAATTTCCTGCCATTTTTATCCCTAATAAAGTCCACATACTTTTATGGCTACTTTTTAGAAAAGCTTCTGAATTCGTCGATTCCTCAGGTTCCATTTTTTTTTCTCGATTAGCTGCTCCCCCACTCTCCAAATTTCTTCTCTCAAATTTTTATGCTCATTCAAATTTTTTCCTTGGTTTTTAGATAAACAATGAATAATTTCAGCAACCAGAGGGACTCTCTTTTGTTAAGCCAAAAAATATTGCAACGCAAATCAAAGGAATGAATAACAATTTTACAAAGCTTTCTATGAGACAATAAGAGCCGTAAAAAATTGTTTCAAGGTCCACAGCCCTGATTTATTACCATCGGATACATAAATTAGTTTTTGTTTGATTACCTGAAATCCAAATGATCAACTCACTTTCGATTAATTGCTCTAGAGCTTAACAACTAAGAATGGGAGAAGCTCTGAATCGAAAATCCATTAGTGAGCTGGTCATTTGGGTTGCCTACGTTCCAGCAACCAAACAAGAACTAAAATTATCGTATATAATGAATATATGGATAAATTAAAAAAAAAAAAGATCTTTAATAAAAAAGTATTTCTATTTTTTCAATTGGCTACCATCTTTTTCTCATTTAAATGATTTATTTTTATTCATATTTACCATAATTAGGATTACTATTAGTTAAATAATATTCACAATGAATTGGATATTTTATTAAATATAAATAAAATTTTAAATAAGGGAGGGTGAAAATTTAACTAAGAAATTTTGAATTTATATGGATAATTTAAGGATAGAATATGCCATCTATTAATATTTATATTTTTATCTATTTGAGAAATATTGCAAGTGAAAAAAAAAATTAATTTATTCGCAATATTTTCAATAATTCATATACTAGGAGAGACTTATTTTGCTTGCTCTAAACAATTAGTATCATATGGATAACTCCAAAAAATAATCAACAAACACGTAACATACAAGTAAGGAATATTAACAAATCATAACAGGTGATTAATTATTATTAATTGGTGTGATAAAAATACACCGACCTCTAAAAATACCCGTAGAGCAAAATGTTGTCCTGGAGCCAGTCAACGGTGAAGAGGCCAAAGACCCAGAGAAAAGGAGAGAGAGAGAGAAGAGAAGAGAAGAGAAGCCGAGTTTGGTCTCTGCCCCAAAACGACCCAATCCAGTTTCACGTTCCTGGAACGACAAAAACGCCGACAATAGACATCGAGGCAGGTATTAATGGCAGATGACTAGGCGATTTCGGGTTAATTGGTAGAAGGTGTTTCGGCCGACGCTGTTGCCTGTCTCAGGTGAAGACTGTTGTCGTCTTCGATGCCATGACGAAGGCTGCCTGTTTTGCGCGGTTCCGCTATCGCGCGGGTGACTGACCTGCCCAGTAATCGAAAAAAAAAAACTTTCTCTGACAAACTTACACTAACATTACAACAAAAAATTCCTTTTACCTTCTAAAAAACAAAAGTGAATACTGGAAATCATTTTAACAAAAAATATAAATTAATAATGGAAATGGATGTATTTATTTATTATCGACCTAATAAGGATGGACAGTGTATTTATTAGGTTAGAAGAACAAATTTCAATCGTTGGAAACCATTAGATGGATGCGCAGAGCATTGTTGAGGGT
>JAAAKE020142103.1:0-13373 GCA_010014785.2 Anisolabis maritima
GTCTTTCACCCGCCGTCTGCCGGCGGCGGCGGCGGCGACGACGACGACGACGACGTCGTGTCGACGTCGACGTCGACGTTGCGACGAACACGACTGATGACACCACTACGCGCGAGGTCATACCACCAACAACATACCTACTACCTTTAACTTAATTACTTACTTAATCATCCATCTCCTCGTTCAGTTAATATTATTATTTCCAAATTTTTACATATAAAAAAAAAATATACTAATAAAATGATAAAAATAATACTAATACTAATAAATGAAGGAATTTCCGGTTGGTCACTCGAGAATGTAGACAGAAGAAAGCAACCGCAGGCGGATCTTAGATTTTCTAATGTCTGGTTGCCATAACAACAGCGAGGGAGTCGCCCCTGCCCGTCTATCGCCGTGACCGTCTTCTAGTGCAGAAATAGGCAGACACTTGCGCCTCTCGCTCACTCCGTCCTGCTTGATCAAATACATAACGACCATTTAAACATGTTTAATTGTAATTACCCATTAGTGTAGATTAGTCGAATCTGCCGATAAAAAAAATTAAATAAATAATTTTTACGAGTAGATAGATAAATGGAGTAGACGGATGGCTTGATATGTACGCTGTGACCATTGGGAATGCTAGGAATGCCAAGTGGCCTGTCTATAATTAGAAACGGTGGGCAACACGGGTGCGGGTGCGGGTGCGGATGGTTCTGCACTAGGAGACAGCAGACCTGGCCTGCACCAAGTACGCCTCCGCCTCCATAAGCAAAGCGTACAGGCCACCCTCTCTCTCTCTCTCTCTCTTATTCTCTCTCATTCATGCTCAGGTAACCTGAATTAGGCTCTTCGGTTGTTAGACCTTAGCTCTCTTGTTCTGCATAGTCGCCACTAACCACATGGCTAACATTTTTTTTTTGAAAAGTCCAACCCTCTACCAACAGACACAAAATATTAATTTGACGGATAGAGAAAAAAATCAGGTGTCACGATTTTTTCTTGTCCCACTGAGTCTAATACTCAGGAATGTTTAAAAGAGCATAAAAAAATTCATGGTATATACGGCTAGGATTTAACATGATTAAACAAGGTTGGCCACTAGAGGGGTATGTTCTCATTGTAATTAACAGTGATGGATTTAGCTGACCCAAGGTACATACAAATTTTTTTCGTCTCGAAATCTCATTTTACTTTTTTTGAAGATATTTCCTACCTAAGGCCTCCTGTATATTCATATTTTTCCTATTATATTAAAATAAATTAAGATATAACAATTTCATTATGGAAAATTTTTTATAATGCAAAAGCATGTCTGTCATGCAAACAAAAAATTCCAGTTATTTTAAATTACAAGCAAAAATAAATAAATAAATAACGAATTTTTAGAGAAATTATAAGAAGCAAATTATTCTAGGGAGTAACTTGCAGCAACTTCCACTTTAGGACAAAATTTTATAAAATTACAACTCTACTTGATGAGGAAAGAAACCGAAACTCACCCCAATATAATTAATTTCTTTAACCACCAAACTCAATAAGTGAAATGAATAAAAGGAAAATTGGAAGAAAAGGGGTACATCGGGCAGGCGCAGCAAGTAATAATAAAATAGGGTTGTTTTCTATTTTGAATAAATTCCTCTCTGCCCCTAAGCGCCACATATCCTGTACACTGATATCCGGTTTGCAGATTTTAATTTAAATTTACCCCTGTCGGGTCTTTCTAGTCAGACGTATTCAGAATATTAATTTGAATTTCCTACAATATTTTATGAAGGAGAATTTCTTTCACAGCACTCAAGATAAAAAACTAAAAAAAAAAAATATACTTTATTAATATGAGTAAAAAATAACCTGCAACTCTCTTTTTTTTAATTTATTTATTTCAATCTTTCGATGCACACTTGAAAAGTGCAATTTAAAAAAATTAAAAAAATAATTTTCTTTTTCAATATCCCATATTTTTAAGAAAAGTCACTCTCTAAATTTTTCTTAATTAACATTGGCTTCTTTGGTCTAGTGGCTGGCACGCCTGACAGCTGGCACGGAGACCCGGGTTTGCTGCTCAGCCCCTTCCCAATATTCTTATGGATGGGGTCTTGTCTGTAGTTTATGTCTAAAAACTTTTTAAGCCGTCAAATAATGTCTATTAGTGAGAAAGTTATTTGGGTTGCCTACTATCATAAACACCGGAAAGACCGGTCTTCACAAAACAAGTACACATTGTCTCAATCTTTTGTAAAATTTGAAAATATTATTTAAATTTTTAAAAATAGTCTAGTCGAATAAACATGTAAACTGCTCCACAAGGCATGCATCATTTTTTTTCTTTCTAATCTTTATTTTTGCATTTTAAATTTAGTTGTTAAAAAATTTTAAGATTCTATGAGCTCAACTAAGAGAATAGGAGTAAAATTAATCCAATAAAAGTTTACCTGAGCTAAGAACTGCTTAGCAGAATGGAAAAAATCTCTGACTTAAATAGGAATTGGATAAGAACATTAGAGACCATGATAAAAGCAAGAGGTTGAAATACTCAACATTAGAAGTTTTAATTTTGAAAAAAAGAGAATTTTTTGATATTGCAAAATTAGCATTTTTTTAAATAAAATTTTTGTATTTCCTTTAAATTAGAATATTAATAACTAAAAAATAGCAATTAAAAAAAAATGAAAATTCCAATGTGCGCCCTTTTTTTATGAACAGGTGTACTGTTTTTGGATGGCCTTAAATTAAAATTTTTTTATATATCTACTTGAAAAGTATTGATCCAAAACTCAATTATACAAATTTTCAGATTCATTGTCAGCTACTTTTTTTGAAAGAAATGTTTTTTTTTTTATTTTTTTTATTTTAACATTTTAGTTTTTTATTTCTTTTGTATGGTTTAAAAAAAAAACACAAAATAATAATATAAAAATTCATATTTTTTCAAATTTTCTGGCGCACACGTCTTATTAAAAATCTTTTTTTTTAACTGAGCTATTCTCTCGATTAACCTCAAATACTGTGTCAGTCTTTATTTTAAAAAAATCACTCTCTAATATTACATAATTATTATATACATACTGTGGTGAGCAAATTTCCATTCCCAAACCGTTTTTCATCGATAAAACTAACTTGAACTTTTCAGAGACTTTACATATTGGATGGATTCAATTTTTGGAACGGATTTCCCGTCCCATAGGCACTTGGGCCCTTGTGCCTATTACTGGGAGTGAGATTACCTCTCACTAGGAAGAAACTTTAGCAATGTTGAATAATTTTTTTTCGGAAAGCAGGACTCGAACCCAATTTGCATTGGCTTTATAGACTAAAACAAAAAAAAATATTTTATGTGTCTTTAATTAGATAAATAACATACAAAATTAAAAAAAAATCATTTGAGAAAATTGTAAAAAGAAAAAAGAACAATAATATTAATACATCAATAAACTACTAGTACTGGTTGATCAAAACCACATAATCATGTTAATCTAAGTTCATGTTTAAAATTTCTAGGATTATTTGTATATTAGCTTATATTTTGGGTAGAAACACACACACATATACACAGAAATCATTTTCTGAAAATAATAGTTTCAGATCCAAGGGACCTTAAAACATATTTCCAACGAAATTCAAATTAAATTTTTTACTTTACTATTAAAATTAATTACCTCCTGAAAGTGAAAAAATAAAAATTAATTGATTAGACTAGAAGACGGTCTCAATATTAATCCCAGAGACACAATGTTCTTAAAAATCCATTTCAAGGGGAACGAACCCCCTTCTTTGACAATTCCCAAATCATATTATTAATTAATCACAATTTTTATACAAAAAATAATTCTTTCACATTTGACTCAAATGTTCGATCAGAAGGGGAATTTAACTGGTCTGAAGAGGCCGATGATTCATCGACAAACCGGCACTTCCTAGGCTAGTTTCTAGATTCGACCTTGTCATAAGCTTCTAGAAAATTATTGAAATTTTTATATATACATATAGGCATGACGTAATTTCCTTTAGGAATAAAGGATATTGTTCAATGCAAAATTAAAACATTCAATTAAATAAAATATTCTTTCATTTCATATTACATTTTTTTTTCCGAGTTATTTTTAAAAGATCAGAGATGTCATTTCTTTTCTTTTTAAAAACATTTAGACATTCCGAGATGTAAATTCAAATTAAATGATACGGAGAGCCACCAAAAATAAAACCTCTTATCCGTCAATCCCGGGGGTTGTAGACTAATATAGGTGGACACTTTTACAGTCAAAAGCTTACAATTAGCATAGGGATTGGCGATACCGAGCTAAGAATGGCATGTCTTCTCTTATATCTATACCAGCCTTTTCTAATTCCTTATCCATACGCCGTCGGACTTTGCGACAAAACAGACCTTGCCCTTTTTTTATATTTTCATTCAACAATGGAATATTACTACAATGAAAGATCGAACATTTATAGTGGCGCATTTTAAATAATGGAAGGGATTTACAAAATATTTGTGAGATCTCGCTTTTAATTTGACTTAGATTTTTTTTTTTAAGATTTATTATAAAAATATTTTTGAATATTTTTTATAATTTCATTCATTCGAAAGGGGAGTTTTCAAACCGTCTATGTACAGAGGGAGGAAATAAAATAAAATTTATTATTATGTTATTGTTTTCAAATTTGGCAGAAGCTATTGGGGCTCAAAATGCATATATGGAAAATTCTAGTGAAAAAATTTTTATAGCCCTTTTTTTCTCATAGAGAGAGAGAGAGAGATGGGGGAGTTCCTTAAATAACTATCTCGAAATTTTATTTTATTAATGGCGATCTTTATCTAGAGATCATATTTTTCACTTTTCTAGCTCAGATTTAGTTTTTTTTTTAGCACGAATTCGGGGTCTCTTTAAATTTCTAGATTCTACAATGCTGCTCATCAGTGGGATTTTCTTTTTACCTCCTCAAAATATTTTTCCAGATATAAATGACCTGAGATACAGAAAAATTACCCATTACTCACAGGGATATCCAATCATTTTTGTTTATAATCTTACCTTATTTTTGAAGGAGAGGCTTCAAAATGGGTGTCACCAACTAATTATCTTCCATTGTAATTGTGGTTTTATTGTTTATTTTTTCTTTATAATTTTTGATAATTCTTTTCATAAGTATTTCTTAATTTTTTTTTAATAGTTCTTATGTTAATTATTTTTATAATTTAGTAAATTAGTATTTTTCTTTTGATTGTTCTTTAGATGATTATTATTACTAGTAATACTGTAAAAATAATAAATGAAAATAAGCCTTTGCGCTCAAAATTCAAATCAATTCTTCAATGTATATAACCAAAATCCAATTCAAATCCCATTTGGATTTCTTTAAATTTTAAAATATTTGATGGACGCCTGACCTTTTTAATATTTATTTTAAAATTAACTCTATATTATTCTATATTTACTAAATTAAATTTTTAAATAATTATAAATTAATTTTATAATTAACTTATAAATGGAGAAATATTAATTTTGATTTTATTACCATTTTCTGATCAGAATCCATTCAAAACAAAAGTAAAAATTTTATAAATTATTAAAAAAGAATATTTGAAAATTATTTACCATACAAATAACACTTTTATTATAAAATTTATTTTCTGGAATTAATGACTATGATATCTGAACAGTTTATATAATAGTAATGCAATATTCCAAATTTATTTAAAAAATTTCTATCTACATATTTATAATTTTTTATTTATTTATTTTTGTTTATAAATCATATCATTATTATAATTTTTCCACAACGTCTAAATAACATTTAAAATTTTCCTTTCATATTCCGATAAGAGAATGGGAGTAGAAAAAATTCCTTCTCATTCAACCGAGTCCTTGATTTTTTTTTTTTTTGTAATCAATTTTTATATATCCATTAATTTGCAAAATAAAGTTTGTTAATCTTAGTATCCATAATTTAGTGGTGGTGCCAGGTGGCAGAGTTGCATCCTTGATGCGCCTCTCAGCTATCGACCTCTCTGACCTCGTCACAACCGAATCGGACAACTCAGAGACTGGTTGTGCCTCTCTTGGGTTCCACTTCACTTTTACTCGTCGCCGAATGATTCATCAATCTCGATATAACCAAAAAAATATATAAAAACCAGCTTAGTGGAGGAGGAGGAGGTTCAAAATTCTTTCAGCCAAACCTTTTGAATTATTCAAAAAAATTATTAAATATTATTATTAAAATTATAAAATATATCCACGTTCTATGATGTTTATATTAAAAAAAATGAAATAATATGGGATGTTTAAGTTTAGGGCTTTTCTAAATTAAATTATGCCTTCTTCAGTGTAGTCATCGTGCTGAAGGGGGGACATGCTCCAATGACTTCACAAGAATCTTCATCCGTTTGGATTTCCCAAAGGAATTTTATATATAACAACGGAATAAGACTTTTTTTTAAATTACTTAGAAATTTGCATCTATTAAAAAAATAAATTATTTTATCGGCCCATTCTTCAAAAAAAAAATTTGAATTTATAAGTTAAATTCTTTTTATTCTTATGGGGAATTTGCGATATAGAAAAGCTAAGGCTATACTATACTAAGACTTGGAAGAACAGGTTTGTATTAATAATTATAACCTGAAAAGTAGGCAGTCCACATAACTTCTTCACCATTACCCTCAATAATATAACTTTTGTCTGTTAAATGTCTTTTGACCAACTTTGTAGAAACACAAACCCATTTAATATATCAAATATATAATTTTAATATATGAGCATATTGTTTGTTTTTAGTCTATCTTCAAGAAAAAATATTAATACTTCTTTTTGCAAGCCATATATAACCTCATAATAAATAAGAAAGCAAAAATTATTCATTTAATTATTTATTATAATATAAAATTAGGGAAATTTGTTAATATTAATAAAAACAATTAATATCTCTGTTTTTGAACTATCACGGTTTGCAGAAAGAAGTTGGTTCTATTCTGGAAGATGGTCCACCAAAATAATAAAAGTAGGAGTTGAGTAGGAGAAGTAGCCTGGGCGGGGCTTGCCCCCACTTAAAAGTCAAAAGAAAAATGGCGCTTTCCATAAAAATATCTTTACCTAATTCTTTTTAAAATATAAAATTATTGAAGAATAAATGGAAATATAAATAAATATATTAAAATTTAATTGGTAATATCTTAAAAATTGGGATGGATATGTAGGTTATTAGGAAAGATATTGGAGGGGTAATTTATCCCTGGATGGAAGTAATATCAGGGTTCTTCCGATAGAGAACCGACTAACATAGGTTCTTGTTTGATTGTTGTAACACGAACGAATTTCTGCAACCCAAGGTATTAATATAATAATCAATTTTTATATAATTCAAAGATCTCCCTTAGTTCTCTTAATTAAAAAGTCAAGAGAAATTTCAAGTTCAGAACTTCTATTATACTAAATACATACATATTAAAATTCCCCTTTTTCTTAGGAATATTTCTGAATACAAGCCTAAAACTTTAACAAGCAATTGTTAAAAAATAATGATTGTTTAGGAGAATATTTGGGTTCACTATTTTCCAGATTAAAATTAATCTTGTAAGCCTTACAAGAATAAGTGATCTTTAAAAGAAGACGAAACATCTTTTTATTTAAAATTAACGAACATTTTATTTATATATTAACGCCCAAGTTATCATTAGATGCAAAAGCGTTGCGTTGATATCTCAGGACGTTTGCAGATCACTGCTCCTTACCAGTCGGTGTCCTTGAGACGTTCGTTGCATTCGTTCGTTAGAATGGTCTCCCTTAAATAATGTAATAATAACTCAGCTTACCTATGCTTTTTTTAAGGAGTTTCAGTCACTCATTAAAGTTTTTCCCACAATCGCCCTTTTAATAGACAACCCGCATTCATTGGAGGTCTGATGGACGGTATTTCAAATTTTCTTTATTCCCTTCAATTTAAAATTTATTTTGATATATTTTGAAATTCTTTATATAATATCAAAAAGTTTTATTCTTTATCTTACATAGGAGAGCATCATTCGGAAGTTGCTAAATAATATAAAAAATCTACATATATAGTATTAATATAAAAATCATTGTGTGTTATATGCACGATTTTCAAGTATAATTTTTTTTTGAATGTAATATATATAAATTTGATAAAATAAGGTAAAATTTATTATGATTTTTCAGTAATAGCTTTATGTGAATGAAATTTACTTCGTTTGACTTTTGGGTTTTCACTACAAAAATGTTTGTTCTGCCTTTGTTTTTTTTTTCAATCAAATTTTTTGAGCCCTTATATAGTTTTTCCAGCTCTGAGATTTCTGCTAGATTTTTGTAACATGCCATCAAAAATTTTTTCAACTATTTCATTGATATGCAGATAGGAATTTTGTGAGATGGTTTGCTAACTCTTCGCATCCGAAAAAATGTTAAATGTTCGAAACAGGTATTTTCTAAATAAATAACGATATTTTCATATATCGAAACTGAATTAAATAGGCAATAAAAATCAAATAAATATTAATAAAAAGTTTGACTTCTATTTAAGAAGTGTCTTCTAAAATTATTAGCCACCCTACATCCTCCTCCCCTCCCCTCCCCTCTCTCAAGAATATGGAACCAAAGCCAGAATATTTTTTTATGAAAAGAGGTATTCTATATAAAATTTTTTAATTTTTTTTCTTTCTCCTTTAATTTTTAACATTTTTCTAAGGGAATTTCAATTTCCATATTTTTCTTCCTTAGTGATCTTGAAAAAACTTTAACTATCAAATGCTTAAAAACGAATAGTGAATTATCGATTGATCTGTTATTATTAATTTTGGTATACAAATAGATTATCGAACGGTCAATATTATCAATATCAATTGATATCAAAATTTTTCTTTTTATTGAAATTATGAAGTCAAAACACACGTGAACATGAACTTCACTTTGTTTATAAAAATAATTTTGGTTAAAAAGTGATTAGTTAATTTATTAGTCACTAGCTAGGCATAAAATAAATAAGGAACTGCATCAAGAAGAGAAAATGTAGTTTTTCTGTTTTTGGAAGAACTATAATTTTTCAAAATTCCTTTTCTTTTTAAAAAATTTTGAGACTCAAATTCTGAGAGAAGGAATTTGATTAAGTTAAACTAAAATTGGAGAAGTCATCGACTAATAGAGTTGTACTATATAATAATCAAACCAAATTTTTCTCTCCCTAGGGATCCCGACCCCTTTAGGAGGTTACATGATTATTATTGGGATTAACAGGAAAAAATAAATAAATCTCAAGGACAGCCTTCTAAAATAAAGGACTATCCTTGAAAATCTTATTTTTTTCATAAATAATTAGATAATTGGTTTTTATTTCTATACTAAAATCTTTTACTCTATTTTTTGAATTTTTTATAATAATTTTTAAATAAATTTTATCACTAAAAGGCAAAAACTTTCTATAGTATTAGATTATATTAAATTTTGTTTTTTATAAGATTAGTTAAATTTAAAAATTATCCTTCAAGATTTCCTAAAATAGAATTAGTGAGGCACACCTATTCACCCATTGCTGTTCCCCATTGTCTAATTTTTGTTGTAAAAGAAAATCACGATCTTCAACTTCCAGTCCTTTACACGAAAGTGATTTGAAATTAGGAGGCGCTTTTAATGCTCAATGAGACCCAATTCCTCAAATATTATTTTAAACGATATATTCCTTGAGTATTTTATAGAGTATTATTTGAATACCACAATCAACAATATAAAAAAAAATTCTGTCTTAATTTCCTTCTAACTATGCGATTCAAAAAAATTGAATTAATAATTGATTGATTTTGTAAATTACTAATTAAATCAGCGACAAATATTATTATTAAATACTGACAATTAGGTTTTGTTTGAAATAGGTTGAAGTTTTCAAAAAATGACCCATAAGAGTATAAATCATATATTTTCAGTTAGATATATAAGATGATTGTTTTGCCTGGCTTTGGTGCCTTCTAGAATCGAACCAGGGCCTCCTTCCGCTTTCGCGACGAAATGCTATTCTTGCCCCAGAGCATCCCTAGTGTAGTAGAGTAGTTTTTGTCAAGAGAACGTGGGGTCGACTCCCACGAGCGCGTTATTTTTACGAATTTAAGGTAAAAAAATTTAAAAATACTTTCTAAATTTTAGAAAAAATTATTTTCTAAAAATTTATGAATATATTCGATCCTGGATTAACTTATGCAAATATGTTATTTTGCTTTCAGATCATTTTGTAAGTGACTCACTGAAAAACTACGTCCTTGCGACGGCCTTTGTTCAACCGGAATCGACAAGGAACTTAACATCCTGATTAGGTTGACCACCAGTGGAATTAATAATTTCTTTGATTCTCAAGTGGTTTTCTTATAAGGTGATGCAGAGACGGCTTGCATTCAACATTGAACATGTGCTTTCGCATGCCAGCTTTGCGGAAGTTTTTTTGAACTTGGCATCGCAGTACTGTCATGCTTCAGTCATTTCCGCTCGTTTCTCAACTAAGCTCAGGCATGCAGGAACATCGAGCCAACTCAACCACATTATTCTCTAATAATATAGTAGGCTTAATCAATATGGGACTGAAGAATGAGAAGTGCAACTAATTTTTTAGAAGAGAAGGGAAAATAACAACAGTCTCTAAATTACGGTTTTATGTAAGTATTACATTTAGACATTTCAACGGAAATACTCCTTTTGAAGTCCATTCAGTCCGAAAATATTATTTTTAGCAAATGGCCCATCTGACTGTACCAAAAATATAGACTTAACTACAAATTCTAGAACAATGAAATTTTATACATAAACTCATACTAACATGAGTATGTAACAGCAAGGTTTTGACTAAAATCGATCAACTGGAAATTACATTTTATTCACTTTTGTGATTTTTTTTTTAAATTCGCTCTAACCATTTTTTAAAAATTGTGTATATCAATTAGCTAATTAAAGCTACATTAGATGTATATCTTTGTTTTAGTATATAAAAGTGAAGAATACTTTACTTTTGGAGTTTTCAAATTTTTGTCTATATTTTCTTTATTTATAATATTTCATAAAAATTATCTATATAAAAGTTGTAAATTAATTAATTTTAAATAACTCTTGTTATATATCACATTTTTTTAAATTTTTTAAAAGAGAGAATTTTCGTTAAAAGCGACCTTTAAATCAGCCTCTCAAACTATGTGACTAAAAATAATGCCCACCCATATTTAGTTAAAATATAAAATTCCTGCTCGATTAAAATATTTAAAATAATAGATAAGTGAAAGTTATGCGACACTAACAGGTAAAACATTTAATTTTGCAAATTTACCAACTTTTTATCTTCTTTCTTTGTCAGACTCTCCTCTAAATATTTATTTTAATATTGAAATACCTTTGAAGGATCTAATACTCAGGCTGACCATATTCCCTTCATTCAAAAAAGATGATGAAAACGAGGTGAAAAAATTATAACAAAATTTTAATATTTAGATGTACTGAAATTTATTGACAAAAAAAAAAAATAAGTAACTTTATTTTATTTAATGATGAAAAAGGTAAATTACTTTATCAAAACAGTAATAAAAAAATGCCAAAAGATTATTTCATTATTTCGATGTAAAGATGCTCACAGACCATTAATATCTTTAAATAGAAAAAATTTTCGGAACCAAAGTTTAATTTTTTAAATTTATCACAGATAATAAATATATAATAAAATTATTTTTCATTCAATTTTTTTTTTACTTTTTATTTTTAAAATTTCTTAATTTTCATAATTATTTCTTCTCTGACATTCAATATTATTTTATTATGAGTAATAGTAAGCGATTAATTAAAAAATTAAATTTACAACACTCAAATACAAAAAGGGACAAAATTGATATTTTTATTAAAACATCTGGACGGGACGGTCCAATTAGAAATTAATGTAGGCTCAATTAAGAATACTAATGCAAGACCTCCAACGTATCTTTTTTAAAGATTGTAGTGATTCATATTATAGTTTTTTGAACAATGAAAAAAATGTATACCAATTTTTGTGCTTTGTGCTCATAAAATTATAATAATAATTACTACCTAACGGATCTTACAGTCCACAAGTTCAATTAGGTTTAAATTAGCCAAAAAATAAAACAATAAAATTTTCTTTGTTCAATCGAACATTTTTTATGTCAATTCGAACTTTCTTAATCTAGACAAATCACTAAGCCTTTCTACCAGTAAAAATTTTTTTTTTGCATTTTTTTTTTATTAAATCAAAGGGTAAACGGGGAAAAACTGACAAACTGACCGTAACGCCGGGACGCGACCTTCAAACCGGGACAGTCCCACTCAAAACGGGACGTCTGCTAAACCTTCCCATTCTATTATAAATTAAAGATTGAATTATTTTTTCACTATATAACACATTTTAAAAAAAAGTTAATATGATAAAAATGTAAACCTTTTCAAAAGAGGAAATGAGGAATTTTGGTGCCTATAGCCAGGAAAGAAAATTGTGACTTTCAAGAAAAAAAAATTCAGATATTTTTATACATTTTATTTTAATATAATTTAAAAACAAGTCCAAAATATTTTTTTATATCTCTATCATTTTTGATTTTTTAAAAATATTTTTCAATAATATATTTCGCATTTTAAAATCTCATTTTCGAGCTCATGGCTAGGGCCTAAATAGTCATAGGCCCACTACGGTGACTTTTACATTATATTTTATAATTTAATTTTTTGGAGTTTAGAGATCTTCCAAAATTGCACCAAAGTCCAAATTGTTCTTTCAAAGATACTCCTCTATCTATAACTTATAAATATTTAGCAATTCTATGAAAAGAAAAGGGAAACCATCTCAATATAATTCGATGTATAATCCCATGAAAGCTAGTTTCAGAATACCACAACGTGTCGGTCTTTGATACTTATGACTGAAGAGTAAGAGAGTAATTAGGTTTATAGAATTCCAAATTAATTAATTTCCATAATTAAAATAGTTTTTTTTAATGTGTCATCAAATGAAACATTATTACAAATAAATTTTATAGAATCAAATTTGAATTTGCACTTTTTACCAAATATGAAAACGTCTCTATAAAAATGAGGAAATTAAGAGTAAATGGCTAACTTTGTATACTGCGACCTCAGTTGGTATCCAATCTCTTGCAGATATTTATCTCCGTCGGTCCTTCAGACTCTCGATCTGTCCTTCTGTCTGAGGTCTGTCTGTATGTCTACGCGGATTAAATTGAGGACGTATGACACAATCAAGTTAAAGATTATTAAATAAAATACATACTTATAATAGAATATAATAAAATACTATAATATATAAAATAAAATTTTGAGTTCAAGTATTTAAAAAAATATCTTGAATATAAACATCAAATTGTGCAAATATTAATAATAAAA
>JAAAKE020142125.1:0-32369 GCA_010014785.2 Anisolabis maritima
TATATATAAAGATATAAAAAATATGTCTTTAATGAGTGAGCTCTGATGTGTCCATTTATCCATGTGTAGAGCATTTTCGGAGCAGGATTTATAGGTAATGCCTATTAAGGATCTTTTTTTTTTACAAATTTTTTAGGAAGTTATAAAATAAAATATTGCAAGTTCAAATATGACTTTACCGATCAAAAAATGGGTCTATAACTTGATCGCTTCAAATCCACCAGACTTCTACCAGGAATTCATTTATTGCCTGAAAGGGCAAAGGTTGTAGCTTCCGATTAGCATCTTTTGAAAAGAGTAAAAATTTATTATGTTTAATATCACTATGTTATTTTACGAAAAAATCTGTGAAGCATTACTTGAAAGCTCAATAATATATAGCCATTAATTCTATGATAATGTTTATGTATGATTTTCATTTTTTCAAAGCATAGAGACTTTTCCCGTCGATATTAATTAGAAAACACTAAGCACAGTAATTGTAAGTATTATAATCACGTCGGGAAAGAGATGAATTTTGGGGGTGTTTATTTTGAAAATACCTCCATAGGAAATAATTGGCAAATGTCATTTAAAAATAGAATAATTAAATCTTACAATTAACCCTGTCCCTTGGTGCAGAGCTAGGGGTATAACTTGAACTATCAAAGGTCAGAGGTTCGCTTCCCACCCTGAGCGACAAAAATTTATTTAAATTACATTGACTACCAATTAATTTAATTAAATAAGGATGGAGTCTAAATGGCCTCAGATGCCGAAAAGGACTTAAAAAAAAAAAAAAAAATCTTACAAATATTATACTTATAAATATATCTTTGAATAATAGTTGGCTCAGAGTCCTTGTATTTAAGAAGTCTACAACAAAAGCTTCAAAAGATAATACAGTCAAACGAAATTTAATTTTCTAGAAGAAATAAAAAAACTCGGCTGTTGATGAGGAGTGCGATTTGACGGTAAAATGTTTTATTTAATCCTCTTCATTGAGAAGGCGATTAGCCGAAGAAATAAATCAGTTAAGCTTTTAATCCTGAAATCCTGAATGAAGCTTAGGTTCAAATCCACCTCATTGCAAAAATTTATTCAACTATTGGTGATGGCGCTTCCTAGGGAAGGAAACGGGACCCAACCCCAGTATTCTTATGAAAGCTACTCTCTAGAATAACCGCAATGCGACCGTCCTTGACACGAATGACTGAAGAGAGGATCTCCACTACATGATTCATTTGAATTATCAACATTACCTAGGATAAAATCGTTTAGAAGTTCAGAAAACAATATTTGGACTTTTATTTTATATTTTGAAGTTTTTTTTCGGCATTTAGAATCCGTCCAATATTTATTTTAATTAAATGGGGGCTTATATAATATATATATATATATATATATATATTATTGGTCAGGATGGGAACAGAACCGCTGACTCTTAAGAGCATGAAGCAGGAGATTTACCTCTTGCACCAAGGGATAGAAGCCAGCTTTTATTTTTAAATTTTATTAAAAAGAAGAAAAACAATTTCCATATATTCTTTTTTATAAATATTCTTGGAAATTTATAAAATTTTTGTCTCATTTCATGTTAATTCGAAAGATATTTTCAATACACAAACTGAACATATAATCAAATAAAATATTAACCATTCCAGTAGTAATATCAAGAGTAATTATAAAATAAATTTATTTGTATTAAAAAGTTCAAAGCATCTATCAAGTATTTTGACATTTAAAAGGGGACTTAACCATTTTGACTTTTGAACAGTTGATAAAATAATAAAAAGGAAAAATAGTTTAGAGATGCAAGGATAGATGGATATACGTACGAATTGAGTTAGTATTTATTCGTAAAGCAAAGCAAAAAAGAAAGAGACGTGCAACGCGACCAAATCGAATATAATTTTAGTCTCTTGCATAACCTTCATTTGACATTGGGCTCTTCCTGCTAGCCCTCCCCTCTCGTGCTGGTTCCGCTCGGCGCTTCCCCCACCACAACTCGTCAATCCCTCCGTCGCCTTCGCTCCCGTTCGTCGTCGCCGGCGTTCCTATATCTATCTATCTCTTTCACTCTCACTATCTCTCTCTCTCTCTCTCTCTCTCGCTCACGAGATCAATGAACAAAAGGAAAAAGGAAAGGAAACCAAGAAGAATTAAAGGAGACACTCTTATAAACATACTCTCTTCGAAAATGTATATATATATATATATATATATATATATGGGATTTGGTCATTCTCAAAGTGGGTCACAAAAATCTCAATCTCCCCCCCTTTCTTCAAAAAGCAAAAATTTATATTCATGGGTCAAAATCTTTTTATGCATCGTGATATTTCAGATCTTAGGAGTTTTCCAGAATGCTTCAGGAAGTTTAAATTAAACAAAAAATTAGGGGTTGCTTTTTAGATATGGCTAACTTGAAATTTTGCAAAATTTTCTGAATTTGAATGAAGATATAAGAATTTTTTTAAATGTTTCTAAGCTGAAACAAATACAGTTGGTGATCCGTTAACGAACATAATCCGTCAAAGAGCATTTCGCTATCCAAATCGTTCGTTGATTGATCATTGAATTACTCTGGAAATTTGATTAATTATTTCTGGAGACCCAAATATATTAATAATAAATTCTTAATATGTTGATAGGTATTAACAATAATATATACAAAGCTTTGCATTTAGATCAGTTTTTCAGTTTAAAGAATCTGTCCCAGGTCGATTGATTTTCTTTCTTAATGATTTTTTGGAAATGGTTACAAGTATTGTTATTGAAAAGTCATCTTCCTGGTTTGGGTGCCATTTTAAGACATCCATTTCTTCAAAACACTTTTAATAGTAGATGTAGGTATGGGTCCTATTTCGTCTTCCTCTTTTTCAAAATCACTTCTAACTGAAAAACTATTCATAGCGACACTAAATGTGGAAGGTATTCGTTGTCGCAGTCTGAACTGTTCTTTAACTGATCACCCTCTGTAGGTTGAATTCTGTAATTATCAAAAATCTTGGTGAAGTTGAATTATATGATATCATATAATATCATTTATTGTTAAAAAACTATAATATCAATCATCCAGGTAGAGGACGAAAGTGTTATGTCAACCACATCGCAATTTTTTTTTAGTTTAAAAAAAAACTGAACTTTCTAAATGTTTTCAAGAATCGAAAAGTGGTGAGTACAAGGCTCTTATTTCTAGCTCCAATTCTTCCTCGAACAAAAAAATGATAATGATCTTATACAATATTAATATATATCTATAAAATATTACAATCTTAAAAATGTTTGGAATGACAGGCTTCTGAATGGCTTTTGATTGCCGTGTCATGATGACATTGCAATCATATGCTGCGAGCAGAGTTTGACATTTATTTCTAAAAGGGAGATTAGGATAACTAAAAAAAAAAAGGAAAAATAAATCGGGGATGAAATAACAATTAATACAATTTAAAAAAAAATCTATCAAGTTTGGCTTCTGGAGCAAAAGGTAGATATAAATAAGTAAATAAATGGATCTGAAATCTATATTTTATAGTAAATTGGTCAAGTGAAGTTTGAGAAAAATTTTTCGCGGACTCACATTGTAAAAATCCAAATGTCATATGGGATATAATTACAATACATATTTTATTAGTCCCCTGCTTAGCCGTTCGTCAAAAGTACTTGTGAACTCAAAATCAACTATAAACCCTCGCTCGAGCCATCTATTGGTAATACATGCAGTTAACTTTTAATTCGTATCTTCAAATGAAGACTAAAATGCTAATTTAATTTATTTAACTTTTTTTTTGTGATTTTTGAAACTATTTTGACTTAATTTTTTTCAATGCATATTTCATATATATATATTGAGTGTTTTATTGGTTTTCACCTCAAAATTGTGTGGGGCTTTGAGATATAAATTCTTATTAATTTCTGCATAATAATATGGTCAGCTCATCCTTTGCAGAAAATTACTATGTGCATATGAGGAAGCACTAGTGTATCAAGGGGGAGGAGGGTGAAGAAGGTAATGAATGTTCAAAGTAGGTGTCTGTGATTCAGATTCAGAAGGATGAAAGGCAGGAGCAGCCAAAGTTGCAAAGCCTCTGGATGCTTAATGAATAGAGAAGCTTCAGATCAACTTTATTACCTCATCTTCAGTCATGGATTCATTAGAGAATCGGAAGCAATCGATATTTAATATTAAAATTATAAGCAGAAAAACGAGTGTTGTATGAATTCGTGAAAAAATAGATAAATACCCAAAAAATTACTCATTTTAGATTGTGGGAGGAGGAGAGGACGATCGACTGAATCGCCCTTTCCTCTAGAACGAAATTGAGATGGCGATCTGTTTCAAATAATGTAGCCTATATAATAAATATATTATACTATCATCATTATCAAATTTTTAGAAAGATTCAGTTCTTCATTAATGGTAATTTGTTAATTTGAATCCGAAGCTAAATCATGGTGTACAATATAATTGTACAGTTTATAGTCTGAATGGCCTTGGCAGTCGAAAAAATAAAAAAAAAAAAAAAAACAATGGGTTTATCCCTTTATATACGCCCCTGTGAGAAAATGATAGAAAGAGTGAGAAATATATAGAAAAGTAGGCTTTGAAGTGGTAGAGATAAAGAGAAGAGATGTATAAATAATGAATGATAACATAATTTAGTAAAAATAACAAAATTAATAAAAAATAGAAATATAAAATAAATAAATCAATCAATCAATCATTAAATATGAATTGAATATATGTGTATAAATTATGTAGAAATTTATATATTCAATTTCTGGATAATTCATATACTAATAAAATTATCTCATGAAAAGTTAGAATGTTCCTTTTATCTTTAAATGAACTCTGAAAAACTTAAATATCAATTTTTGTTCAAATGAGGCAAAGATATTTTAAGTAAACGTTTAGACAAAAAAAAATATTCATTCAACAACGAAGTTTTTAGGAAGTTAAAGTTGTTAAAATGTCAAAATCAAAAATCAAAATTTTTACTAATTCATAAGTGCTGAAATGGAAGCAAAGAAAAAGTCTCTAGCAATAGGAAGGCGAATATAAATGAACAAATTGTTAATCCAAGCACCTAAGCCGTGAGAGTCATCATACATCTCCTCTTCTAACGATTCATAGAATTTTCCATCCTCGTATACGTAGTAGAGTAGAGTAGAGAATAGTATACGTAGTAGAGGTATTGTAATGGTCCAAAAATTAGATCTCGAGGTTTTGATTGTTCTTGACATTTTGGACCTCTATAACCGGAAGTGATACTTTATTTGGAACGTTTTTCACCTATATATATGAGAAAGTCGAGTGGAGACCATTTCCAGTTTATATTTTTTAAGATTGTATTAATAAAATTTTAATTTAGAAAAGAAGCCAAAATAGTTTTTTTATAAAAAAAAAAATAATTTAGAATATTGCAAAGCCCATTAATAACTTGCATAAATCCGAGATTCCAACACAACAGGGAGAAAGAATATAGGAGGAAGGGCTATGACTTGGATTTTAGGCCCAACTTAAATAATCCATTTTCTAAAAATAAAATAAAATAATTTACTTTTAATCTTTCATCTCAAAAATAGAATAGTTTAATGAATTGGTTATTATTAGAATAAAGTATAATAATAATATGATTTCAATCATTTAATTAATATTTTCAAACGAAAATAGTAAAGTTAATAAATGAACTAAAGTCATGAAATGCCAACTGCTAAATTATTTTTTTCTAGGCTATGGAAAGAGATATAGGGATATCTTTTTGTCTCAAATTAACAAATGTAAATAACGATCATAAAATTTCTTTTTTTTTATATATATATATAGATCAAATTATAATCTAGAAACAAAAAATATGGTGTGGCTAAACGCACATTTTTATGTCGATATAATATTATAATATTTTTTTTCCGATAGACTTCGGTAGTCTATATAAAAAAAAAAACCCCCCACAAGAGTCAAGTAAATCCCTAACAATTTTTGGAGATAAGCGGTTAATACATTTCAAAAACCATGAAAAAAATAATTGATTAGGGTCGATTTTGAGAAAATCCAAAAAAAAAAAAATATTACTTCAGAAAAGTACAAGCAGTTTTTGACCAATTTTAGTGAAAAGATACCTAGCTTAGATATCAAATTTGAGATTTGAACGTTTTGAATTACTCTAACACACAGGCACGCAGACCATTTTGGGAGATCCATTTTTGAGACTCAAGGAACATCAAAATGTGCATTTCTATTGAAATCTCGACAACGAATTTTTTCCGATAGCAAGTCCTCTAATACTACATATTACATAAATGGTTAAAGGAGAGGAAAAAAGCTTTTAGTTCTAATTATTTACGGATTCGGAGAGTATCCCTTATATCACTAAAATAGCATAGAATTCCATCTTTTAATATCATATCATAATATTCTATTATAGAGAGTTTGTTCACTGTTTTTTGTTCATCCATCCCCTTCTTTTGCTATTCAAGTTACCAAGAGAGAGAGAAGGAGGGTCCAAACTTTTGGAAATAATGCTAATCCTCTTCTCGCACTTTCTCTTCATTTTTCCATTGAGTTTCCCCTTTTTCTTTCCTTCCTTATTTTTTTCTTTTTCTTTCCTCACCAGAGAAAACTTTTTCACAATTGAAACTTCAGCAGCCGGAAAATCCTCTCAGTGACTTCAGTTTCAATAAGTTTGCTTAAGCGGTATGTCGCTCCGTGCATGATAAGAATATGAGAGATTGAATAAAGTGTCCAATTCAGGGTTTATATAAATAATTTTGTATTAAAAAATTCCTATTTATCCTATTCTTTTTCCTTTATTTAGAGCAGGGGCCAGCAACCCTCGGACAGTCAAGTAAATAAAAAAATCTAAATATTGTTATTTATCATTATTTCTTTAATATCTTATTTTTTGATAGTATAAAATTGTTAAACAAATACTCTTATAACTAAGTTATTTGTTCCTTTTTTAATTTTTTAAAACTTTAAGAATAGTCTCTTTTATATTTGAATAAAAATTTATTATATTATAAAGAGGTCGACTGGGTTGATATGTGTGTTTCCGAGCACAAAGGCACCTAGGATAATAATCGGGGGTCCCTTTTGATGGCCTATATGAACCAAATGAAATGAAATATATTATAAAATCTATAATATTGGGTCGTCTGAAAATAGATTTTATTTAATTTGATTTACTATCTAAAAAAGGTTGCCGACCTAATACAAACAAATTTTCAAGTAGATCTGTCAAATAATAAATATTTAAAAAGCAAAACAATAATTGAATTGTGTTACAAATTGTCCATTCTTTTGTTCTATTCTTCCAATTTAGCTCACGTGAATAGTTCTCGGAAAAAGGATTCTTTTTGAATCGAAAGAGTAAAAACATTATTGGTCCTATCCTATTCCTATCCTTAAGTGCCTAAAGCATAGAGAAAGTGATTCGCTTCCTGCTCTGAGCGATAAAATTAGAGTGATTGCCAATTAATTTAAATAAATATGGACGGATTCTATATGCCGGAAAAGACTTTAAAAAATATATTGAATTTTAAGACTACGAAAATAATTCACATTTCAAAGCCTCTCCTAAGAAAGGGATATTTGAATAAGAATAAAAATAAATTAACATAAAAGAGGCCCAACTTTTATGAGTTAAAATATTCTATTAAATCGGAGCGTTAAAAGATTCAAACCACAATAAAACCGAAATAATTAACACTTAAGGCAAAAGGGAGAAAAAAAATTGTTTACCTTAAGACGGTTTTTTTTCTCTCGTAATATTTGTCGGCTTGTTAGACTTTGATCCATCTATCGTGTGGCGAGTGAGGAAACTCTCAAGTGCTAAAAGAGTTAAGAGATCTCACAATTATTTGACTAAATCGTATTATTTAGATTTTGTTTTTATTTCATTATGAAGTTGGGTTTGACAAGAGACAGACAAATGCGCTTTTGCATTCCTTTTGACCGTGTGTATAAGTCTCAGACGATTTGTTTTATACGTCAATCGAAAGCAGATTCCCTAAGGAGTTGGTCCACATTAAATCTACCTCCTACGGAACTTTTGGAACATAAAAAAAAAAATCTCATTTAAAATGCAAAAATGAATTTTTGACAAAAAAATAAAAGCATGGGCGATCTTTTATTTAAGTAATATTTTTAATAAGCAGCCCAGTTTTTTTAATTTTTGTCATAAATATCCAACTATTTTATACAAAAACGTTCTTTTCTAGGGGTCGCTCATTATTATTATCTCCCTCAAAAACGCTCGGTCCTGTATGTCCTTTTCCTTTAATCCCTTTTGCCTGCAAGCGCTGGCCGGGAAAAAAAATAAAATAAAAATAATTAAGAGGGAACTTAAAAGAGGAAAATAATTTATTGATAATATTATTGTTGAATATATTTGGATAATAAAAATAAAAGCGTGGTGCGCTCTGAGACTTTAAAATGACTTTTATACTAAATTAAATAACGCTTTTATTTAATAAGACATATATTTTCCACAAATTTATGAATTCTTTTTCTTCTTTTTAGCGCATTTTTAAAGAGGCAGTGGCTAATACGGATAAGCTTCGGATTACGAATTTAGAGTATGAAAATAGCTTGGGTTCGAGTCCGGTTTGTCGCAATTATTTCCAACCCTGCCAGAAGTCTCGTTCTGGGGTAGAAAAGGGAGAGATAATCCCACCCCCAGAAGCCAAAGTGATGATCACAATGAGCCATTACTGGCCTAAGTTAGTCTCCTCAATATAGGGCGGCAACCACCTAAACCTAACCTAATCTAATCTAGCGCATTTTTAAATAAAAGCGTATAAATAATATATTATGCTCATAAATTATATTTTTCTTATCTTGTTATTTTATTGTTTTTCATATTATGTTATTTAATTTTTTTTATTATGTTACTTTTACTATTGTTTATATACATGATATACTATTATATATATCTGTTATTCAAAAGGAATTGTAAATTTTGTAAAATATTGTTAAAAGTTAAACTAGAAAAGTTTAAAAATCGTTTTTTTTTTTATTTTTATAATTTTGGTTGAATGATAATTTTTAAAGGACGTACGTGTCTATGTTTGCCATTACCCTTATCATGAAACAAATAAAGATAAGGGCCTATGATATATGTTCAGAACAAACGATAGGAGAAAAAACCAAATAATTTAGAGAGGAAAGAAACTAAATGAAGTAATCAAGGCAATTATTTATATTAATTCGTTATTAATGCTTTCATCACTGTTATTAGGCAAAACGGAATAAAAACCTGAAACCTTTTATTAAAAGTCATAAAAGATAATCGGTAGTAATTTTGAAATAACTTCATTTCGGCCTTAAAATTAATAATAGATGATAATTTAAAGAAATAAAGAAAACTTCCAGTCTATTATATTACTTTCATGAATTTCTTTAAAATTGGAGTTGCGAGTACAAATAACGAGCATTTAGGGAGTATAACTTCTAATTCAATGAAGCTAGAATGCTCGTTGTGGTATCAGTGGATTGCTGTTGATGAGGCTCTTTCCAATAATATATAATTCGTATATTTCGACTTCGCTTTCCATGGTTTTAAGCCGAAATTTGTTTATTTTCAACTTCAACTCAATACAACTTCACCAGAACTATTTGACAGATCCACTTGAAACCTTGTGTGGAACATGTCTAGTTCGAGCTCAAAACCTCCTCGTATTATTGTCATTTCTTGATTAACAAATTGTTAAATTGAATTAAAGTAGCAGATCAGTGATCAGATGCATTTGAATCGATTGCTGGGAATTTAATTAATTAAAGATTCATTTGAATTCCTAGTCAGTGAGGGAAACATGCATATCAAATAACTTGGTTGGTAATTAAGTAAAATGAAATTGACACGAATGAAATGAAATTTCTCTCTTAAGGTTAACTGGTGATTTCATTAAAGAATTTTATCTCATCTCTCGCATTTAATCGTATTTATTAAGAAATTCCAGGGAGGCGAATAAAAATATCGTATAAAGAGAGAGGGTAAAAAACAAATTTAATAGAAAACTCAAATATAACATCTTATGGTATTATCCTAATAAAATAAATGAAAAGCTTTTCATCTAATTGCCTCATGCGGACAGCTTATCAAAGGACAAGACGTACACACTACAACGAATTAATAACGGATCTAAATAAATATGCTTGAACAATTATTCATCTTTTTATAAAAAAGAGTTGATGAATAGCCAGAGAACGAATTGCGCAAATGGCAAGTAAAAATAAAGTTGGTGTTCCGGCCCCATATTCCCACCATTCGAGCGCCATCGTCACATCACATTATTATTTACAAATATTCCCCATTTGACGCCTGCTATAGTGTTAACAAGCCCATTTCAAAATATTAAGTTACATGATGGTGATGTTCCAATCCTGGCAATCTGGAATTGGTCTAGGATTAGATCTAGGTTGTGACAGATTGACAAAATAAAAGGAGAAAAAGAAGCGGAGGGTCGTGCGTGCCAAACCGGTGTACTCAGATCAGGGAGCGAGTTTTAGCTTACTTTCAAAAACAAAGCTAACAAAACCTCCCTTAAAATCTTGACATGGATTTTTTTTGCGATCGCAATACTTTCTCACTACATTTGCATATATAGGTAAGAGAAAGTAAAAAGGAGACCGGGCGAGCCAAACTCAGGGGCTTTGATCAGGAGGATAAATGAACTTAAAAATAGTTGGCAAGGCAAAAAAAAATCAACTATGATCACCAAAGAACTGAATTCAGCTAAAGCTTTAGGAAACTTCATATTTAAAGTTGTGAGATTAATGTAATTTAGCAATTTTATTATAGCAATTATTTATTATTTTCTTTTCTGAAATATTCGAAAATCATAAAAGTGACGTCCAAAAACTTTTACTTCCGATTGGTTTAATATTATCTAAAATTAAGAAAAGAATGAATGACAGACAGAGTTTGGCCGACAGGGAGACATAAATAGAGAAAATGCTAGTCTAAGCCAGAGTGATAATTTTTCACCTACAAAAATGCATTTCTCTATTCTTATAAAGGAAAAATGTGCTATAATAAGTCTTCGGTTCCTCACAAGAATAAGTATTCATTATCATTATTATTATGAATAGAACTAGAGAGTATTAAAGCAACTTCCGGATTAGCTCACCTGATGGATGTCGTGCAACTTAGATCCATCAATGTATTATATTCACATAACTTAGGCCTCCTCATATATATAGCATATGAATGGAGAGAGATGCGGGAGCTTGCATCCAAACACGGCATTATCGTACTTATCGGCAATGACACATCACCTTCGATTGTCCTACGATGATGGCGTCACTACTTCCTTCTGAGTGCCTAATTTACATAAACTCCGTTCTAAGATTGAATCGATTTTTCATCTAAATATCTAAAAGAGAAAAAGAAAATTTTTTTATTACGATTTTTTTTTTTTTTTAAGTTATCTGAATTTTTGACAGCTGATAAAAACTTTTTAACTTTGTCGACGAGGTAGGTAATGTTATCGCAAAAAAAAAAAAATTGAAATTGAACTAATGCTATCAAAATGTGTTTCAAGCTCCTCCCCCCCACCGTGGCCGAGAGGTTAAAGATACTGACATTGTCAATATTGATAACCTTAAAAGCCAAGGGGTGTGGTTTCGGATCCCAGGCAATCCGATGAGAATTTATTTAAATCAATTGGCTACCAATTGATTTAAATAAATATGCCTGGATCATTGTATCGTAAATATATATATATATGAGGGTGTACTGAAAAGTTTCCGACCAACAAAGATACATGACATTTTTTCTTCAAATTTATTTTTATTTTTCTACATAATCTCCTTATAAGTCTACACACTTCTCCCAGCGATGCTCCCATCTCTTTAACTCGTCCAAATAGTACTCGGCGTCTTTCTCTGCAAAATAATTGTTTACGTAGGTGATGGTCGGAAACTTTTCAGACCCCACTTGTATATATCATTTAATGTCTATTTGGTCTCAGATACCGAAAAGACTATTTTAAAAAAGCCCCCGAGTTAATTTAAGAATTTTGTGAAATGTCTGTGGAAATTTCAAACCCAAAAAATTATTATTTTGTAAACATAAATAAAAGTACTTGGGACTCCGAGCTATCGTTCGGTCCTTTTTATTTTTAAGTCGTTTTGGCATCTGAGGCCATATAGATTTGAAACGATTCACGATATGTTTATTATGATACTTGTAATCCAGGCATATTTATTTATACCAATTGATATAAATAAATTTTCATCGGACTGCCTGGGATCCGAACTCACCACATCCATTGGCTTTTAAGGTTATCAATATTGACAATGTGAGTATCCTTAACCTCTCGGCCACGGGGGGAGGGGGGAGGGATCGGTCCTTTAATTGGCATACGGTATCGTTAATAGCCATTCAATAAAGAAAAGCAAATAATACAATTAATTAAATTTTTTAATGAAATAATGATTTTAGATCCATTTTCTTTTAAAATTTTATTCGGAAATATAATATTAATATATGGCCTCAGCCGCCGAAGGAACTTTAAAAAAATTGACTTTATTAAGTTATTTGTATATATATATAGTAAATGGTCTGCAAATGGATAGCTTGAGTTAGTCCGATCGACTAATTCATTTCCTGTATCCAAGAATGAAAATAAATTTCCACCATGAAATTGGTTATTCAAAATTTAATTAATTTTTTATAATTAAAACAGATTTATATTAAAGGGCACTAAAGTATTGAATATGCGGGATAATTATTAAATATTCACAATATGAAAAACAATTGGTTTAGGAATTTGAACCAGATGGACGTCAAAACGTAAAATTCGTTGAAAATATTTTCCAGATACCAAAACTGGATGGGGAAGGGAGAGTGCAAAAAATAAATAAATTTATCATTCCTAAATATATTAATAAATATTCAAAGCAACATCCAGATTTGACCTCCATAATTTTGTAATTTAATGACACGAACACAATCCTATAAATAAATAAACCAAGGGCGGATATTAAATAAATAGATTAATATTTATATAAACCATCAACGAATTTCCTTTATGTCTAATTTTAATAATATGTTGGTAATTATGGATCCTCCATTTGCCGGGACGTAGAATGTCACGAGAATTTCATTTGAACTTCAAACCGGATAAGATATAATCTTAACTTTAGTGATTCATGATCACTTAGCGCCCTAGGCGATAAAATTAATTTATTATATTTATATTAATATAAATAAATATAGAGATATATAAAATTTTGTTTCAATTGGCCGAAATTGTGGCTACATATTAACACTCATTAAACTGAAATTGTCAAATTTGGAAATTTATCCTCTTAAAAAACAAAAAAAAAAAAGATATGTTTTAATCTTTATTAGTAAAAAGAGATGATGTAAAAGGGAGGCGTTGGTTGCTGTCTCAATTCCCTTTCTTACACATAATATATATCAATCTATCTAAATCTAAACAAAAACTGCCTTTATCTGAAGAAGAAAGTAAACAAATTATTCATCAAATCCTGTTATTTTGCTTACTTATTCTTCCTCGTCATCAACGTCATTTAAATAAATGAAAAGTTTAATAATTCATTTCCTTTATCAAAAGCATTCGTGCTGGGGTAAGTGATCTTGATCAAGTTCCAAAAATCAAAAATGATTTATATAAATAAGATGAATCCTCCTTTTAATTCCTGAAATTCCTTTTTCGAAAATACGTCTTTAAATAGGATGAGGAACATTTAAAATCTCTAATTCTCTGAAGAAGTGATTGAGATTAAGGCCTTTGTTGGATAGGGGAATTTTGAAAGCAATAAAAAAAGAACAGGGGATTTTTGACCAAAATGTATTGGACCATCATTAGGTGACAAGGGGGAGGAATATTCATTTATAATATATAGGTAAAAACTTATGAAATTTAAAAAAAAAATGAAAATTTTGCTAATGGTGAATTCTATCCAACAGGGGTAGAAAAGGTTTTAAATATTAAATTTCATCCCTCAATTAAAAATCTCAGACAAAAAGACAGGACAATGTTAAAAAAATTTTCATAAATTTCTTTGAGGGAGGGAGTGAGCCGAAAAAACATTGTCATCAGAATGAGGATTGTTGACTGGAAAAACAATACTACAATGACAATAATACAATGCTGATATTAATATTTTTATTATAACATAAGTCTTTTGGTAGCATTCTGAGCTGAGGAAGGCTTGCAGTCGTAGTCGAAAAGTCCCTGTAAAAAGGTGCTGACTCGGAAATTTAAATAAATAAATAAAACATTGAATAGCAAATATTAAATTTTTAATAATCTTATTGGGAAATGGCTTTCAAAAAAAAAAAAGCACAAGTTTAGAAGTTTACCCCTGTGGATGTTTCCTTAAAAAAGTGAAATTATTATAGCCATAAGTTACAAAATTAGGAATAGCTTATATGGTAGTAATTGAGAGTTTTTTCTAAAAAATTTCAATCAGGGAGAGAGAAACGTTCTTAGGAGTTTATTGAGATGGGTTCCCGTTTCCTTTGGTATTATTGATAAATTTTTGCAATAAGGTGAATTCAAACTTAAATCGTATTACTTGACTAAAATGAGATGTGTCCCTTTTGTCGGAGACTGACATAACCTGTCAGGTTAATCCACGGTAGCGACGTACGCAGACGGTTACGGGTTTAGAAACCACCCATGGGACTTAAAGTTTGACTAAATTGTTGGGGCAAGGGGTGGATCGACAGTCCAGGAAACACTTATAACCTCTGAGGGAGAGGATGGGAGAAAGTCGGCGAGGAGTTTGATTCTGCAACTCCTGAAACCCCTGGATGATCCGGAGAGTAATTTGATAGTGAGTTCCAAGTTAATTTGCAAAGAGGACACATCGTCTTGAATTCAGTATTCAAAAGCGATAATCCGATAAGTCAAAAGGTTGTTTTCAATCTCACTGGATTTGGAAAAGATAATTATAATTTATTTTTGATGAAGATTACTTATTGGTTTACTTAGTGATGTTTTGATCGACAAAACCGATATCAAAATCCTAAATAAGAAAATTCATTTTAACGTTATTCGTTATTCCTCGACGCCACCCATCCATTTCTATTTCCTCTTTTGCTCTCTTCCTTGAATACCTCCTCATTATTAATCCAGGAATAAAGCGGAAGCTGCGTCTGATTATTAATCGGTAGGATAATCGCCCCCTTGATAGTAGTTGCCCCCCTCTTCTTAAAAAAAGTTAACAGGGGCGGATGACCTGCAAGTCTTCACGGTTGACTTCTTCACGAGCCTTCGAGGGCATTGGCCAGCAACCGGGCGGGGCAGAACAGAACAGAGCCGAGCGAGCATGCGAGGGCATTGCTCCAACTCCCTTCTTCTTCTTCTTTTCTCCTCCAAACGCCCGACCGACAACAGCCATCGGCCAAATTAACATACATTTCGTCCAAGAGAGAGAGAGAGAGACTGTCAATCTCGCCCTCCACATACTCTAACACATACATACACATAAAGTTGTTTATTCTTTTTGTTGCCTTTTTCTTTTCAAGCCATTTATCATCGCATTCTCCACAATAGACAGACTTATTTTCTCCCACTCCATACACGATTCGTTTTTTTTTCTTTTTTTCTCTCGATCTTTCTTTAATCTTGAGCTCAGTTTAGTTGCCGGTCGTTTATATGACTATTGTTTTTTTTTCTCTTCTTGAAAATTGAATATTGAGAAAAAAGAAACTATTTTTTCCCTTTATGAATATTAAAGAGTTTGAAGAATTCATTTCATTGCATAGTATATGACCACCTATTGATATCCCCGTTTATATAAAAGCCCGAATTTCAATGAAGTTACTTTATTTCCTATCTCTACTCCTCCTGTTAAATATTTATTTCTACCTAACCAATCATATCTATTTAAACACGATTTCATTCATTCAATTTAATCTATACTATGGTTATCATTGGGAGGGAATTCTTCTTAATATTTCAACATTTTTTCGAGTGCCACCTAAGTATTATGAGCGATAT
Source organism: Anisolabis maritima (assembly GCA_010014785.2). Taxonomy (NCBI): domain Eukaryota; kingdom Metazoa; phylum Arthropoda; class Insecta; order Dermaptera; family Anisolabididae; genus Anisolabis; species Anisolabis maritima. Next base: position 15,964 of record JAAAKE020142125.1, read on the forward strand.
TAAGTCAAAGGAATAAAAAATAAAGTGCAAGATATTAATTTTCTTTCTGATATCAAACTTCCAATATTTACAAGAAAATCTAAAACCACGTTAAGAGAGCCCTTGATCTCCCTGTGTTTAAGGGTTTTGAGGGGTCTTTCTTTTAATTCCTAATAAGAGTTTTATTAGAGAAATTTCATCCGACCACCTTAAGATAAATTTGTATGGGAGGTTACCCGCAAATTGAAATGAGTTTGTCACCCATTGTTTAGGGGAGATGCTGAACAATATACATACATGCACAATTTGGCTTTTATAATATATAGGCCTATAAAGATTATTTAAAAGTAGATAACTTCAGTTTGGTCATAAAAGACAATAATACAATAATGTAAATTTAATTAATAAATTCTAATTAATTGATATAATATCTTCAACAGTCTTGTCACATAAATTCGAAATAAATTTCATTTAAATCTTAAAATCTTTTTCGGTATCTGAGAACATTTAGACTCAGTTTATTTATTTATTTAAATTAATTGGTAGCCAATATAATTTTATCGTTGAGGATGGGAAGCGAGCCCCTTAGGGATAAAGCAAGACCTATGTTACCTATGTCTAAGGGACATAACCATAGCTTTTTTTGTAATAATATTTTTTACTCGATTAGGAAGATTTGGCTCTAACCATAAACTTTGTGACGGCTTGATAACTTATATTTAGTAATTAAAAGAATGACTTAATGAAAATGGCAAACAAAAGAAGAATTCTTGATTGTGAAATAAAATAAAATTGAATGCAAAAAGGAATTTTAAGGTCCTCTGGGGAAATGAAGCCAAGAAGCAGCAGCAGGGAGGAGTAAACGTTCTCAACTTTAGTGTAGAGTGCAACGGCGGATTTAGAATTTTTTTGGCGACATCTAAGAGAAAACAAAATAGGGGCATCGAGAGTTTCATTGTCAACGAAGAAAGAACGAGTGAACTTTTCACAATCAATTTGTCTAATTTAACACCACATTTAAAGAGACATTTCTATTTGAGCTTTAACTCTTTACAAAATAATTTTTATTTGCTCACAAGTAAAAATGAAAGCATTAAATAGAATGCATTCATTTTTTCATTTCATCCGGGCTCTCCGTTTATTTTCCCGAGGTGCTTTCATGCTCGGAGATATACTATTTATTTATATCAATTGATATCCAATTGATTTAAATAGATTTTCATCGGATTCCCTAGATCCTCACGTCCCTTGGCTTTTAAGGGGACAATGTCACTATCTTTGACCTCTCCGCCTCAGGGTTTTTTTTCAAGTCTTTTTCGGCATCCTAGACTATTTAGACTCCGTCTTTATTTATATATTTATATTAATTGGTAGCTAATATAATATAAATAAAATTTTGTCTCTCAGGACGGGAAGCGAACCACTGACCTTTGGTACGTGAAGCCAAACCTCTAGCTCTGCACCAAGGGACAGGGCAGGGGGGGTTAATAACCTTAAAAGCCAAGGGGATGGGTTCGGATCCCAGGCAGTCTGATGAAAATTTATTTAAATCAATTGGATAGCATTTGATATAAATAAATATGCCTGAATAATACGATTCGTATTGTATATCGTTTAAAGATTTAAGACTATAAGGTCTCAGAGGCCGAAGAGGCTTTTAAAAAATTGTTTATTATTTCAGATATAATGTACAATAGAAATACAGGTTGAGATTCATTGATAATTAGGTTCGTTCAGATTTCTGGCAGGTATTTCGAGCATTAATATTTCATTTGTTTTTCTTTTATTGTTTAATTTTCTTCATTAAACGACTATACAGGTCTGTCTGTCATTTTTTATTAAATTACAAGTTGGAAGAATTTTAGATGCCAACCTGTAATATTATTCATGCCTATGATGTCAAAAAAAATGGGTTTTCTTTTCAAAAAATGGGCTAAAAATTTCGTTATCAGCAAATATATAAGTATTTTTCATATTTATCATTAAATACAGTAAATGATAATATATAATTCTTGAAATTGTAAAAAGAATTCGTCCATGCTCAAAAAGCACCCAATATTGGGTCGCGAAGCTGCAACCTTATGTCAGAGCGGGAAAATGGGGTGAAGTTGGGTCGCAAGGCAAAAAGGTTGAGAAACGCTGTACCATAGTATTTATAATACAATGGATGCAGAAATTAGTTCGTTTTTGCTTGCTCAAGAGTTCCTCTAGAGCGGACCATGTTTGCTCAATTGTTAAATCTCCCTAGAAATTAACAAACAATGCCTGGGAACTCTGTGCGATTAATCGATGGGTTGGCTACCTTCCATCAAGGAAAGCATTTCCTTTTGAACCGAAATGGATTAAATTTACATAATTAATCTATAAGGATAAAATATATTAAGAATTAGATTCATCGATGAGAGTCAAAAATATTTTGGGAAAGATGGATCCCTACTTGGAACCAAATTCTGGTATAATATGTAAGGCCTAAGTGGTCAACTTTTGTAGGATTCTAATAAGATTGAAGGTCATTTTATGGCAAAGTTAATTAAATAGATTGGCTATATTCTCTTTATTTAATTTACTAATGATAGTGTTCATAGTTTCGTTGAATTATTCAGCCAAATAAAGATTTCTGTTATCAAAGGTTATCGTTTTTTTTTTTTTGCCATATATATTCTCTCAAGGGTGAAACGAATAAAGTATAAATTTTCCCAAAAGGCCAAAATATGATAGATATTTATTCAAAGATAAAAAAAATATTCGAAATAAAGTTAATCTTACCGGAAATAAAATTCCCAGAGCGGAATAAATGGTCAAATCAAGCGAAAAACTAAAATTTTAAAGAAGAGACTAACTGACAGACTGTAATCAGAAATTACTAAATTACTACTACTAAAGTACTCTCTTTATTCTTAGTTTGAAAAGAAATAAGGTAGAAAAAATATTTCTTTATTGGGTATGAAATGACATGCTGCAGTTTTTTTTTTTAAGTCTTTTTCGACATCCGAGGTCATTTAGACTCCGTCCTTATTTATTTATTATTTATTTAATTGGTAGCCAATATAATATAAATAGAATTTTGTCGCTCAGGACGGGAAGCCAACCGCTGACCTTTGGTACAAGAAATCACCAGACCTCTAGTTCACCATCAAGGAAGTCTTTTTTTTTATGTGATTTATTTAATTATGGAGACAACGTTTCGACAATTATTTTTGTCTTTATCATCCGAGAAACGTGATGAGGACTAAAATAATCACTGAGATATCTTGCGTTAGACCTTAATGAATGTGGGCTTGGAGAGATCATGGAATATTATGTCTAAAAATATGGAGGAGATTCCTTTCAGAATTACTGATCTCTTACCTCTCTCAACTAAGAAACCATCTTATTCTTCCTCTTTTTGACTAAATGAAATAATAAACTCAGTAGACTTTTAAATTATTATTTTAATATAAATTAATTGTTTGGTAGCTATTTGATTCTAGTGAGGGAAGTAGACAGATTGCATCAAATGAATTAGACTTTGGATGCCAAAGCCGATAGGCGACGTTTCCGACAAATTTTATTCATCCATTTTCAGTCATTTATAGGTTTTATGCTTCAAAATTGTAACAATTAATCTGGTATAATGTACAACAATGTAGGTATACATATATGTTGTCTTATATTATAGAGATGATTTGTGGCAACAAGAAAAGCTATTAGAAGAATTTAATATAAATTAGTTAAAATAGAATTTTATTAGCATAAAAAGATGCGAACGAAAGAGGGAGTAAGGCTTGATGAGAGAGAGAAAAGAAAGTAGAGGTGCCAGTTTTAGTTCAAGTAGCTCATAACTGCCATCCATATATTCATCAATGGTTTCCTTTTATTTTATTTATTATCCCTAAATGAATGCTATATACTTTAGGAGTTTATTAGACATCTATACAATATTATAATTAGAAAATGTTTGCCATGACAGGCTTCTGATTGGCTATTGTGTCATGATGGCGTTGCAATCATTGGAGTTTGACATTTATTTCTAAGTGACGTTAAGTTAACTTTTAAAAAAAGGAAAAATATATCGAGGCTACACGTACTAGTTACTATAAAATTTTCTCGCTATATTTTCCAATTTTTCAGAATTTGAGAAACTGTCCGTGATAGAGAACTTAGAAGGTTAGGACGAGATCTTCATCGATACTATAATATAATACTTTCTTATAGACTAAGAGCTCGTATATTCGGTGAGGTTTCCGAACTCACTCACCGAATCACCAAAGAAGAAATGTATTAATAATCCAAAGTGATAAATTAAATAATAATTAATTATTTGTATTAATTGTAATTATGTAGAATAAAATAAATTTTTTGAAAAGAAGAATTACCATCAGCTGTTTCGGAAGACATCCTTAACCAGGGACAACTTGGTGTGACCGAAATATCTCAAGTCATTGGGAAGATAGGACCGAAAATATTTGTTTTTCCAATTTTTGGGTTCAATTGGATAATCTGCCGGTTTAAGATTTTTGTTTAATTTGAAACATTGGTAAAATAGTCAAGTGGAAATAAAAGTCCTTTGAAAAAACGAGACGTTTCAGATAGAATTTATTTATTCATTTTCAGACGAAATTTCTGTTGGGAGAGAGTTGAGTTTGTATTAATGAAGATTAATATAGTGTATATAATTTCATAATAAAATTAGTTGTTAATATGTATAACAGATACATAGAATGCTGATGGATAAATAAATTTTATCCGAAACGTCTCATTTTTTTAAGGGATTAGAGAGACTTTTAATTGGCTGCCTGCGCCTATTTGATCTTCACCTTACTAAATACAGTCATTAATATACAAGCAAACTGGTAAAAAAATAAATAAAATACCAAGTCACAAGGTCTTATTTGAGTAAGCGAAGTGAAAAACATTCTCGTCATGGGGGGGGGGGGGGGGGAGAGGGATTGGAGGGGAAAGAAACTACCAGATGTTCCAAAAAAGATGAATTACAATGCTGCTGAAATTTAAAATAGTCATGTCTTAAAATAGCATTCGAGGCTGAAAAAGGTTTGCAGCCAAAATAAAAACAAAATTTAAAAATACTGAATTTTTTATTTATTTCCTAGTAAGTAAATACCATTGGTTTGTGTTTGATTGCTGGAAGATAGGCAACTCAGAGAACATAGAGCAATTATTCAAAAAATGCATTATTAAATTGGTCATAAAGTTGTACCATATACCTTTCAGCAACCAAACAGTAACTCACTTCTCCAATCCATGAATATGCATTAGTTTTTGTTTCATATTGATTATACTGTATTATATTATATTAAAATCAAATTTTTAAATTACCCCATTTTAAAAGTGTCTAACGAGTAAATAGAGTAAAAATGTAAAATTAAAACAACGCTCCATTAGAGAATGAAATGAAAATGGTAGTAAAAATAAACTCAATTTAATATAGACTGTAATATAAATTTACTTTAGGTCTTGATGAACAGGCAGATAGATAGATATACATTGCAAATGAGCACAGCATACACGTGAGTGGGAGAGAGAGAGGAGCTGCATTGATTTCCGGTCCGGATGTTCATCAATATCCGAGAGATGTGTGTGTAGTGTGGCCTATAGAGGAGGTAAAGAGAGAGAGAGAGGAGATAAAAAATATGCGGCTTTCATTCTAGATTGGTCCTTTGACCTGAATATTCAATTTATGAAATTTTAAAATAAAAGAGATAATATTTTTAGCTACATGTAACGTAGTGTTTGAATGTTGCAGAGAAATATGTAGAGTCCGAATCCGTGACGAGGGAGTTAAGATGTAGACAAGCCAGTGAAATTGATAATGATGTCTCGATTTGGGAACCACCAAAGTAAGGATCCCAAGAAGTTACTCCAGGGAGTGCCTGTAGATGAGAGATAATTGGAGTCCTAATTTGAAAGACTGAGGCGTTAATGTCTCTATTAATATTTCTAAGTAGATATATATATATATATATATATATATATATATATATATATACAAAAAGAAGGTTGTTTTCTTCTTCAAAAGCTAGATATAATAACTAAAAATTTCCTTACTTTATAAACAATACAAGTATCTTGAATTTTAGAACAATTTGAAAAATTTCCCTTTAAAAAGAAATCTTAGCTTTGGGCAACTTTTGCATGTTTTGACGTTCATCTTGCTAGGGTGGCCAGGATGCAAATATCACTTCTTGTATTCTTTGAGATGATGGATCACAGGGACCTAGCCGGATTTGGAGGTTTAACCCCCCCAAAAAAAATTAGACTCAGGGCCTCAAAATGAGCATTTTCGTTGCAATTTTAACATCGATTTTTTTTTTTTTGCGATTGCAATAATTTCTTACTAAATATTTCACATGTATGTAAGAGAAAGTAAAAATATAATAGAGAGAAATATTGTGTCAAATAAAATTTTAAAAGTTAGAAGAAATGAAAAAATATATTCTCTCTAATTAATTTTAAACAAGAGCTTCAAATGATTTTCAAATAGAAATATTCATATTTTTTTTTTATTATTCAATAACATTTTTGTTTAATATTATATATCAAATAAAATAAAAGGGAGCCATATTTGATTGTCTTTATCCATTTTGAGGAAAATTTATTCTTGAGAAGAAATATTCTGGCTGGCCAAATTGTTATAGATTTAAATATTTATATATCGAGAAAGAAAAGATTTAAAAAATCTTCATTTGAGAAATTGAAAATATTTGACAAATGAAGTAGAATAGCCAATCTGAATGATAATAGATTTCAATGAAACAGAAGCCTTAGTTCATAAATGTCTCAATGTGTGAGAGAGTCACGCGATGTAGCGGCGTCACGTTGTCTGGCCCCACCCGCCAATGCACATTTATTATTGTTATGTAAGAGAAGCAGAGTCAATGCCAATTGGCTTTTTATTCTTCTTTAATTCAGAACGACAAATTTATGAAGTTTTTTTTTTTTATTTAACAACTGGTTTATGATGTAAATGAAAACCAGATTTGTATGTAGGTGTGAAGTAACAAAGTGTAAGTATGATTCACCCCACCACACGAAAAATTTTTGTTGTTCGAAGATAAGATTAGACTTAATGCAATTGCAATTGTTTGTTTGTAAATAGCTAGGTTAGGTTGTAAACTTTCCAGAAGGGGCTCCTCTATTTGCAACGAATGTGCTTAATTATTACCATCCAGTTTCAAGAATGGTCTTGATTTGAATCTTGTTCTTTTTAGTTCCTCGCGATATTTTTTATGTAAGTCTAATTAAAAAAGTCTTGCAGGGCTCACTAAGAAAATATTAATTTCAGAATTCAACATGCTTAGGCTTAGGTCCAATTTGTAAAGGATCAGTTGAAATAAAAATGACAAATTGTATTCTGGGTAAAATTTAACATCTAATATTGAATAATAGGGGTTTATTATGAAAACAATGTCCCCCAAGACTAAATATAAGTCAATATATCGTTTAAGATAAATGAGTGGTTTTAATTATAAATTCCACTTGTAACTTTTTTCTAATTTTCACGTTTTTTAGTTGATTTTTGATAAATTTTTGTCTTTGGAGTACCCGGCACTCTTGAAGATAATCCTAAGAAGATTTGAGGAAAGAAAAATTTAGTTAGAAGGGAGAAAAACATGTATATTTAGACCTGAATATTCTTAAATAAATAAAGACCAGAATAAAGGTTAAATGTTTTCATTTGAATCATCTTTACGAATCCACTCTTTCCGATTTTTTTTAATTTTATATATTTATTGCTTTGTTTGTGTGTATTTATCCTGTTTGGAATTAGCAAACGACCTTTGATTAGGCCTTAGGGGAGGCCCTGGTGTGAAGTGGCTCAGAGGCGTGGGAACCGCCTGTTCCGGACTTTGAGAGATCTCTCTCCGCATTGAGATGACAGCTGCGAACACTTGGACTCTCTTCTCCAACATGAGCGAGAGAGAGAGAGAGGATGAATTGCGTCTTTTTTTCTCTTTTACTCTGCTCTGGGTCTGTTTTATTGAATCTAATTAAGTCAGTATAAACGTCACGTGAGCTCCAAATGATGTGATGGCTTATGACCTCGGTTGACACCTTTACCTACCGAGAGAGAGAAGATTAAATAAACATGAATTATCCGACTAACAACAACACCTTTTTGGAATGCTTACTTTTTTATTAGCTACATTCAGGTGTAAATCATTTTGAATCATCTTCCTCATTGAAAAGAAAAACATTCTTAAAAAAATAATAAAAATTGATGAATTCTATTCCCACTCAGAGCAATAAAAATCTATTTAAATCAATTGAATACTAAATTATTTAAATAAATATGGGTGGATATAGAAAGAATTCATTTAATGAATGTCACATGTCAAAAGAAAAAATATCTAATCGTTTAGAGCCGGGTCGATAGTGATACTATGGGGTGCATAAATTATTAGCTTTGCTGAAAGGTAAACAATCCAAATGACCAAATTACTAATAGATTTTTCGATTAATTGCTCCAAATGTCATCTAGATCTGTTCCCACATACTCATTTGTTAATTTATAAAGAAATTTGAAAAGTGTATATATAATTATGTAGGGAGTTAGTTATTTATTTCTGCACACCATTCTATATAGTGCCCATTGAACTTTAAGTAAACTAAAAGACTAGGCTTATTCTTATGTGCCGCAAGGGATCTCTCTCCTTTTCGAGCTAATATGTGCATGCCTAAAATAATTATTAACAAGAAGTTTGTATTCTTTTTTAAAAATGGATGCATGGGGTCCAAGATCAGTAGTTATGTGCAATTAGGAAGAGCAAGAGTAAAAAAGGGAGTTGAAAATCAAAAAGAAGATTTAATAAGATGCTTGTTCTGGTAGAGTTTGAATGTTAGAAGTTTTGGGAAACATAGTTGCAGGAAGATGAGGTCATGAGAACAAAATAAAATTGTAATTGACGAGTTCTAGTATATTAATGAAATCAGCCCTCTAAGAGAGCTAGCAGAAGTTTTGAAATTGAAAACTTTTGTACATGACTCTACTCTAAGACAAGGACAGAGATGACCCTTGTGTAATCTGTTAGAGTAGCTTTCTAGTCTTAGTGAGCCTTCTATTTTACTTAGAATTCAATGGATTGACATCTTAAAAAACATCGCATACTAGATATGGTATATTTTTAATATATAAAATAATCATCAGACACCTATCAATTTTAGAGATTTAAAGTAAATTATATAAAGTTAGACTTTGACTTTCCACGTTTACCCATGACATCATTTTTATATGCCGAAAAGGAAAATTTTTTTGATTATGTGGCTAAAAATAATAGATTACTTTGAATACTTGAAATTATTGTTCGAGAAACGTTATCTCTTTTCCCCCTTATCAGTCAAAGATATCAATACAAACTTTCGTCAATATTTATTCAATTAATCAAAAAAGATAAATTATTTTCCAAATATATGTAGGTGAAAATGAAAAAATGTATTAGTGAATATATGATTGCTATTTTTTAAGTTTAACGCTAATATTTTAATAATATTCTGATTTAAAATATACTATAATGGACGGGAATAAAGTATTCAATAAGCAAAAGAGGATGGTTAACCTAGAATTGAGGGCTCTTGCGGTAGAGGTATTCTTTGTCCAAAAGACCTCAAATTTTACATATATTTTTTTATAAAAAGGAAACAGTTGAAAGGCAAATAAGATTAGAATCACGTATGGCTTTTGAAAATGAGGATCACCCTAAAAAATAGATATAGACCTGAGTCATTTGGCCTATTTATTCTTAATAAAAGCAATGCTTCAAGGTCGATAGCTCTGACAATCTCAAAGTAAGTGCCAATCCAACAATTACTAAACTAGAGACACAAACTCTCCTATTATAAATTATTTCATCCTCTTTCTAATGGTATATGAAACGTTTCTCTATTTCTTTTGGTTTGCGAGCTATAAAAGTGCAAAGGGGTTGATTTTCTCGTGAGATAATCTCAACCAAGTGACGCCAAAAATCTTTTATAGCTCTTAATTGGGGTCGTTGGCTCGCAAGTGAAGGTGAATAATCCGTAATTCGACTAACTCAATAAATTATAATATTTAGTTAAGGTAACGTGGAGGTAAGGATTTTATGGCATTCCGAGTCCATAAAGCAATAAAAAAAAAGATCATTAATTAAAAGGTGACTTCAATTGAGAAAATTCCTTTGTTTTTGTGTTTTATTGCATTCTTGCAATTATTTAACAAGTTTCTTATAATATGTCATATAATTGGAATTCGGTATAAAAGTTTATAGAAATTTGAACTCAATTTGCCTGTTAAAAATATCCTATGACTAAAATATTAATTAATATTTAATAAGACTCTGAAGAGAGATTCCTCGTCCGAAGCTGATTAATCAGATGTTGAGTCGTCGGTCGAGACGGTGTGGGAACTCCGCCCAGTCTGAGCAGCTGAGCTGCCTTGGCTGTCATTTGAATTTATTAACGACACCCACGCAGGGAGCATCAGAAACAGCAGCATCCCAAAAGATAGATAGAGCACAGCAGCCACACAGAGACCAAACTAAACACCTGGTTACCAAATATTAAACTATAGTATATTTATTCGCAATTAATCTATTTGACCATATATATATATATATATATATATATATATATATATATATTTGTATGTTTTTTGAGCTCGAAAAGGGCACGAAGAATTATTTTGAAATTCACGTATTAGGGGGGTTTTGGGCTGACAAATCGATCTGTCAAGGTTTAATCTTCGAGAAAACTCATTTTGATTCTAATTGATCAACAGTTGTCAAAATCATAACATTACTGAGCGTCTCAAGTTTTAAGACTTTGCTAAAATTTTCCATATCTTTCGTAATTTCCGGAGGATTCTGTGTAATCATCAAGCATTATCTATTTTTGACATAGCCCAATTTCATAGCTTCCTCAATTGGTGAGGCACCTTAAGATTACAATCCCTTCAATTCGCTAATCAACCTATGTATGAATGGTTATTATCAATATATTAAAATTTATTTTGGTCTTTTTCGACTGAAGTCATATAGTTCCTATATTTATACAATATTTAATTAATTGATAGAGAATATAAATAAATTTTCTCGTTGATGAAAAAATGTTGAAAATTTCTTAAAAATAAATTTTATCACATGAAGCGATCCCTTAGATCATGAAGCAAGAGCTTACCTCTGTTTTCATAAATTATTAATAATTGGTAGCCAATATAATTTTAATAAATTTCAGAAGTGAAACTAACCAATGACCCTTAGATCAATTAAGACCTTAGTTAAATAAAAAAAATATAGGGAAGAGAAAGTAAAAAATGAAATTTAATAGAAAAGCGGAAATAGAAATAACAAATAAGCATCCGAAACGAATTTCTGATTATTTTTCAAATCAAGTAATGGATTAATGAAATTTTAAAAAATTATATAACAAATTATATTGTAATATTAATAATTTTTTGAGAGTAGGAAGCAAAATTTATTCAATAATCATTCCGTTTTATTTTTATTAAATAAACTAGAAACTTTTTATTTGAATTATCAAATAATTTAAATGTATTAATCAATATATCCTTTGATTGTTATATAATTGTTTTATTCGACCCAACACAGGGTCTGAAGTTTAAGGTGAGAAACATTTCAAATTAGCAAAGGAAGAAAGTGTAATGGACAATGAATGAATAAAGGACAAAGAAACAAAGAGAAGCTTTATGGTCAAGAAGATAAAATGTAAGAGAAAATGAACTGACCATTAAGAGGAGCAAATCTAAGCATCGCTGTTCTTCAGATTTGACCCTTAAGTTAGAAAAAATTATGTAAAGAAGTACCTAAATTAGTTCATAATTAGTTCATTTTTATAAAATCGAAATTTGGACGGATATAAAAAATATGATAAATCATCTGACGTGTATAATTCTTAGATTATAAAATTTCCATGAAATTTTCAAATCAGCAAACTCTCTAAGTTATTGGTTCAATATATCGAATGATTCACCATCCATCGATTCTGATAAATTGAGATAAGATTAAAATATATATATTTAGTTGAGATGTACATAGTTTAGTTAGTTTACCTGAAACTTTCAATTCTTTCACTTCTTCCAAATAATGTGTAAGTACAGATTTATTTTATAATCAAAATTATTTGATTAATTTGGATAACTGCTATTCAGTAATTTGAATAGCTGATTGGTTGGGAAAAAGTCAAATGAAAATTTGAGGAAATTTCTTAGAAAGTTATCCAAAAGGAATTTGCCTTAATTTATAAATATTTTGGAAAATACAACGAGCTGGGGTTTAGTTGTAGTTCTTATTGATTCTCTAGTAAAATAAATTTGTTTTGATTTCTGGTGGAATTCCTTATGCGATTAATATTAATATTTTGTTTTTCACAATATTTTTTTTTTTTTTTGGGAGGATCTTTCACTCTTGTGATTAAAATTGTGCATAAAGAAAGAAAATATTTTCTTTAATATTTCTTCTTTTTTCAAGTCTTTTTCGGCATCTCAATATTTATTGGTAGGCACTAAAATATAAATAAATTTTATCGCTCAGAACGGGATGCAAATCAGTGGCTCCTTGAAGCGAGAGCTCTAGGGGACACTTGACACATTCTTGCCTATTTTATATATATTAGGTCTGTTCAAGTGGCTAAGAATTCTGTAAAAAACTCTACATAATGGTATATGAGGCTAAATAAGAGGTGATGGGGAAGGAATTACAGAGAATAGAAAACATCACAGGAACTGCTCCTGATCCTGTATAGATTCAAAATATCATTATGATTCAATAATCTCTTAACTTAGTATCAAAATAAATTGAACAAAAGTTATCTTTTAAGACTAATTAGGAGAAATCTAAAAATAGTAAATATCTTAAATGAAATTTGTTAAATTAAATAAACCACAATGACTGATAACAAGTGTGAAAGCTTTAACCCCAAAATTGATAACCTTGGTTTTGATTAAGATATTGTATTAACAATTAATATCTCTTAATAGCAACAAATGTTAGCGTTTTTCCGATTTATTTTGATATCCTAGTATAAATTTTATTGATATGTACAGAATTTTCTAAATTTTTCTAAGGGATCTATAAATTTGTTAATAATGGCATTAACCCATATAAAAACTGAGGATGAACTGATTGCTCAGTTCTAAATATTTTTATTAGAGGGCCAATTTTTTTAGACAAAAACTACTAGTTTATTTCTCCATATCACAATCAAAACATCCTAAATAAGATTTAAGGGTAAAAGTTATATTGCAATATGAATAACTTCAATTTCCTATAAAAAATTTGTTCTCATAAAAAAGACCAAAATTTTTGATACCTGATTTCCTTTTCTTTCAGCGTGGAATAGACCTATGCCTGGACAGGCAGCCCCTCAGCCTCCTGTAGGAGGACTTCGACCTGGAGAAACTATTAATCCAGGACCTCCAATAGGAGGTCTCCTTCCAGGTCAGTCAGTAGTTCCAGGACCTCCACTGGGAAAAGGCCAATGGCTTGCTGCAAACAACGGAGGCTATCCTCCTAATGCTGTCAGTGGAGGATTTGAACATGGAAATGAAATTTTCGTGGCGCGAGCTTACTTGAATGGTGGCCTCTTGCCAGGGAAAATAGTCAGTGGACATCAATCATGCAGTGTTCCTTGGGGAGGAAATGAACATTTCTCATCCAACTATGAGGTAATTTTTTTAGATACTTCTAGAAGATTTAGCCCAAAAAGATCCACTGAGATACACAAACACTTTGGCAAATTGTCTTTTTTTTAATCTCTAAGCCAGTGGCCACAGAAATAAAAACAAAAACACATTTTACAAAAAATCATGTCAAATTGTAAAGTCTTATAAACAAATATTAAAAAAAACAAACATAATTTTAGCTCTTGTTGCTAGTAGTTTAGGCTAGTGTATTCACTCAATTAAAAGCTTTTAAATATTTAAAAGTGAATAATCTTGAATTAATCAAAATAGAAGAAAAACGAATTTCTGGCCTATTATTATTCATTATTATCGATACATTGAGATCAGGTTCAAAAGAGAAGTCAATTCATTCATCTATAAATTTATTATAGTGCAAGTAAGAAAACTGTTTTAACAATCTCACGAATAGAGAAAAAAAATTTAGTACTTAAGTATTTAGCTAATCGTTCGAGCCTGAGTAATATGGTGAAAGCTGTAGATAATCGCGTAAATAGCGTTTGGGTTACAGAAGGTCCATCAATGGAACCTACTAGGGAAAGTTATTGTGTATGAACAAACCAACCATAGGAAAATTGCTTAGGCTGAGATTTTTTAGATTAACTTTTTAAAATGTTTTATGCCATCCAGAAGGTGTTAGAAAAATACTAAAGACGTATTGTGAGAGTCACATATAATGAGAGATACCCAAACATTCATTATGATTTAAAAAAATGAATTTATTAAAATTCTCTGTAAAATGAGACATAAGCAATAATGTAATTACTATGCAGTTTTTGAAGAAATTTTTTATTAATCCTTTATATCCTATAAAATCATTGATTATATTTTATAATTTTTTTTTAGGTTTTATGCCATCCAGAAGGCGGTAGTTGGGTCTCCCATCAACCTTTTCCCGAGGATGCAGTAGTTGGAGGAAATACTGAGAATGGCGAACCTCTCTATGTCGGAAGAGTTCTGCACGATGGCTCTGCAGCTGTAGGCAAAATCCAGAAGTCTCATGGCGTCTGTTATTATACAGATCAAGGCCAAGAGCGCTCCAGCACTGATTATGAAGTGCTAGTTCTTAACTAATAACACCCATTTCTCGGATTATCATCATCTCTCTCCATTATTTAACTCTTTCTTTTTGTAAATTTTCTTTTTTTCTTTTCTTTAATAAATTTTATTTATAAAAAAATATTTTTTTATTTTTACGAAAAGTTTCCAAGTTTTTATAATATTTGTGTACTTCGGTAGAAGATAATAAAAAAAAGTTTTACTTATATTATTTCTGATTATACTATTATATCACCTAAACATGAAAGATTAAATCATGCAAATCCCTCCACTTAAAGGTATAACCGAAATAGACTAAAGAAAAGAAAAGAGAAAGAAAGATATCCAGTAACTTAGGAAAATACTATCTAAGGGACATAAATCTAAATGAAAGTTTCTTTAAATTCGGGTACAAAAGAAATGTGGTATTCTTAGAGACAGCGGTTCTCAACTTCGGGAACGTGATTAGTTGTTTAAAATTAATTTAAAAAAAGAAGCAATTGCAGAAGATACATATTCTTGCAATATAAAATACATAAAGTAAAATAAATAAATACAAGTGGTTTGGAACTGCCAACATCGAGAAAAAAATTATTTATTTAGACCCTAGCTTATATTTTCAAATTAGATCCAAAGACTCAGATCTTTTTTTGGATCTAAATTCTCAATGGGAATAAATAATACATTTTGTATAAAAAATTAATGGCACCAGAAGAGATGATAAGAAAATCTCATTTTATATATAGGAGATAAAAAAAATTAGGAGAATATGTTAAATATTTTTTTTGTTAAACAAAAACAAAAGCCAATGATGTAATATTATATACAAGGCGTGTCATTGTGTCAAGGTTGAAACGCAAAAATCATCGCCATAAAACTCCAATTGATATTTAGTTCCAAGTGTAAACAAGATAACAACTCAAATGGCCTTGTTTCCAATGAGAGAAAAAGAAATATCTATAAGCCTTTGCTTTAACTAATGAACCCGCTGGTCAAACATTTCCCTAGCAATTTGCATATTGAGAATGACTCTATAAAATGACCAAACTGGATTCAAAGTCGGCTTTTGTTTATAATTAAATGGAAATGCATTCCTCTGTTATTAAAGAAGAGGGAAACCTTAAAAGTCGTCGATTAAGAAAGATTAAGATCTTTATACGTATATTATATTAGGTCTACCTAAAAAAAATTAATGTTAATTTTTTTAGAATCCAGTATTAATACTCGTTTATATACAAAGACAAATTAACAGGATTATGTATGTGCTTTTGGATGTGAAATCTTAAATACCAAGAGATGTGAGTTCCGATAAAAATTTATTTAATGTTAATTTTAGAAGTGCTAATAGTATTGAGACCAACCATAGGGCAGTTTTCATGGACCGTCCTTTATTTTTTAAAGAACCTTAGTCCAAAAATACCCTTTTGCATTATTTTGTATTCTTTTGTACACCCTTACAATATAAAAACTTTAACGATTATTGTATGCAACCTTTTAAACGTTCGTGTGCATAAAGTTTTTAATGATGTAAATAATTAAAAAAAAAAAAAGCAAGGGATTTGGGGAATTACTCTTAGTCTAAGGTGAGGTTTAGAGAGAAATGTTTCAGTGAGTTTCTCAGAATGAAAGCATTATATACTTACTATTGGGTTGTTCGGAAAGTCATTTCGTTTTTTCCCGCCAGAGGACTTAATTACGTTTTTTCGAAACTAACTTCACA
>JAAAKE020142126.1:0-13371 GCA_010014785.2 Anisolabis maritima
ATATATATATAGAGAGAGAGAGAGAGAGAGTGAGAGAAAAAGAGAAATTCTCGCCTTTATTTAAAAAACAAAGTCCATCCCATCCTAATGACTAGGTTAGGTTCGGTTTAGGTAGCTGCAGCCCTCCTTCGGGGAGACTCCCTTAGGCCATAAATGGCCCATTGTGGTACCACTTGGGCTTCCGGGGGTGAGATGATCTCTCACTTTCCTACCCCAGGAGGAGACTTCTGACAGAGTTGGAAATAATTTAACGCCACTGAAAATTTTAAATTCAGAGAATTTTTCTAATCTTGTTTTTTTTTTCTTTTAATTCAAATTTTCCACTCATCTGAAAATAAATATTTTAATCGTCCTTGAACTGCACGCTTTTTGGCGAATTTCTGATGGCATCACTCTTTTCTTTTCTTTTTTTGCTTTTTCTTTTTGAGCTTTAATGTTATCTCATTTTTTCTTATTAAACTTATATAATTTATTTCTAAGGTTTTTTTTTTCTTCAATTATATTTCATTTTCTTTTTAATTTAATTTTTTTTCAAATAAGATGTTATTATTATATATACGACAAAAAATTCATCCAATAATTACTTTTAATGGTCTTATTGATACTTCGCTAATTATAAAGGAATAACCTTTTTTTTGCTTATAATTAAACTTTTCTTTATTTAAAAATTTTTAAAAATTAACACCAAATTTTTGTACTTGTAAGTTTTATTATGAAAAAAGAAAAAAATTGAATTATAAATAGGGAAAAATATTGAATTGTTTTATAGTGAATGGTTTGTTTGAAATAGGAGGTTGTCGCATCCGAATCAGGATACGCTACCTCTAGCAAACATCACCTCTCTGCCACCCAAAATATAACGAAATTTCTCTCGTTAAGTAACTCCTTACATTTTCCAAATATATCAAAACAATCATTTGGCACATAATATTTTAACATTTAGCAAATATTGCTCTAGGGCTTTGTTTAGGTACTACCACCCATTGCAAACTATCTCTTATTATTCAACATTGATGTCAAATGCTTCCATCTCTTTGGGGCCTGCTTCGCTAGTTTTTGCCTTTTTGCTCTGCGATTGATTCCAATTCTGGTCGCTAGATAGCGATTCAAATTTAAGGTGACTTGAGTCCCTTGATAAAAAGGAGTTTTGCCTACAATTCCGAGAAGCCCCGCAACATAGGGGCCGCTAAAATGGACACGGAACAAATTGTAGCACTCAATTCAGTTCATCTCTATAAATAGCACTAAATTCTATATTAGTTTTTATGAGCTGAGAAGCTTCTTACTTTATACTCATTTTTAAATATATTTAAGGACAAGAGTTACCCGAAAAATACATTGCGACGAGCCACTCAATGTGTAAATCCGTCACTGAAAATTAGGGGAAATTTAAATTAGGACCAAATTAACCAAATTTATCACAAAACAAATAAGTTAAAAAAAAAGAATATGCTTTATTTTTAAAAATATACATAAAAAAAAAAAATATAAAAAAAAAAAAAGAGATAAGAGAATGATGATTAATTGGGTAAAAAATAACATTTGATTATTGATTTTTTAAATAATAATTTATAATTTATATAAAATGAAATAATTATTATTTTTGAAATATATAAATTATTATTTAATGTAATATAATCAAATGTTATTTTTTACTCAATTAATCAACATTCTCTTATTTACTATTTATTTATTTTTTAATACACTTAAAATTTATCAAAATTATAAATTAAATATATTTGTTCGGGGTCTAAACAAAAAAGACTACTTTATATAAATATATATAATATTATACATTAATTGACTCTAAATATGACTTCTTACTAGTGAAATTTAATTTCCACTATAATTAGCGACCGGAGATGATTTTTTTAGGCGCCTCTTTTATTATTACATCTGATTATGATAATTCCTCTATAATAATAAATTTGCGGTACCGCGCTGCTGTTAATAATATTTATTGGTAATATTTAAATTTCTCGTTATTCTACATATTTTCCCATTTCGTTATGGGAGATAATTTTTTGCATATTGGCAAAAACGCTCCCCTCCCAAAGGAGAACCATATACATAGGTACTGTATATAGCATATCCCCTTCCGACTCATTAATGTTTATTATAGGCGGGACGTTTACGATACTTCTGGGAGATGACGGGGACAAAAATTTCTATAAACTACTCATTATAGAATTAGAGTGAAAATTTGAAATATAAACAAATTATATAATTAAATACAAAAAACACAGCACATTTTTATTTATTTTTTGGAGTTATTAAGTAATTATTTTTAGAGAAGAGAGAGAGAGAGAGAGAGAGAGAGAGAGAAGAGTTGTGATCTAATAAAGATCGAACGAGTTCTTGACCAAGTTGTTGTTGTTGTTTTCGGAATTCCCTTTATAAAGCTAAAAAAATTAACATCGTTGAGTTGCACCTAACAGAAAAGCAACTCTCTTAACAACCAGCCTCAGTTTCTAACTTTGTAAATCGTCTTCCTGTATACTGTATACTGATAACTTGAGCAAGTTGGCTAGGGACTTATTCGAACTAGTCACTTTTACGGGCTGCTATTTAATGAAGGCGTAAAGTAAATTTTACTTTTGATTAGAAATTACAACTCGAAATTTAATTCTTTATTTGTACGTTTTTTGATATAATTTGCTTTCTACATCTATATGTATTATGTAAAGTCTGTCTGTTTGTTTATAACGAATAGACTCTTATACTACTGGACTTTTTTTAATGTGTAGTTTTCTCGTAGTAATTTTAGGTAAATTCAGATTTTAGGGAGGGAATTCCCTTTTTTTTGGAGAGGGGGGAGGGGGGAAGCATAATTTAATTTGGAACGCATTAACTTGAGAACCCGTGGATATTATTTTGATCAGATTTATGAGATTCGGCTTCCCCGGTGTGTTAATAAGTGAAAAAATATAATTATACACTTAAGGGGTAGCTTCCTACCTTAAAAATTAATTTTTTTATTTTCATCTAATTTTAATAAAATTTAAGATAAGGAAGATAAGTGGAAAATAACAGTTAATATTGGTTAGAGCCTTTTAATCATTATTAAAAGACGCTAATCACGGTTACTGTAACTGTAACTGTTCAAGTCGGCTAATAGCTAGCTAGCCGGAGGGAGGATAGAGGACACTAGACTCGGGAATTATATTTTTTTTAACTTAACTGAGATAAGAAAAATTTGCGTCACGTGATTAAGGGATGGCTCAGGGAGAGTCCACTGAAGGCGGGCCCGAACCAGATAATTATGAGATCCCTATAATATAAAAAGGAGTCAGAACTTGTTGACATACAATACTCCCTATATGAGCACAGGTTCTGAGGAAGAGCGCCATATGCATTCGAAACATCGACAGCAAAATGAATTTTCCATTTATATCCTTTTTCCCTGACTTCCCTCCCCTCAGAATTTAACTTTATTATCTAATCCGACTCCACAACAGTTCATTTGAAGTCATTATCGAAAATTTCCCCTCCCCCACCTCATCGAAAAAAATCTGGGTATACTAATAAAATAACTATCATCACTCATAATTTTCGCAAAAAATCTCATACTTAAAAAATTGCAATTTATTTCATCGTATTACTAAATATATATGGCTATAAATTAGAGGCTAGGGTTGTCTTCATAAATGATTCACGACATATAAATCTCCGATTGAATGTGCAATTATCATAAAGCCATTTGTATTTGTAAAACGTAAATAAAAATATTGTCCATTTCATTTTAAAGTATTGATTTTATTAATCTGTTATTAAAAGAAGAAAAATTTTTTTCCATATACGTATAAGTTGTTTGATAAAATTAAAAAAAATGATTTTTCAAGTTGAACTATTTTCAATTTTGTTTACTTTTCTTCTGCAAATTTTAACGCTGTCCTCGTTCTCAGTCTTAACTTTTTTATAATGACTATTTCTTCTTCAATTACAAGAGATTAAAAATTTCTTTCATTTATATAAATATTTTAAGAGCACTATAATATTAAATAATTCCACATTAGAAAGAAAACCTTTGAATTCAATGTAGCCCGTTTGGAGTAGTTTTGCTGATGGGATTGAACCCAGGGCCTACAAATGTACTGCACCAACCCATCCTTGTAGGCCATTCCACCTTTGGAATTATATTTTTTATTTATATTTAAACCAGTGTTACTCCTGGGTGCTTCGGAAATCGTGAAAGTAAATACTCAATATTGAATGCAAATCCTTCATAAGATACTACCAATTGCCACTCCACGTTAAAGATTCAGCCAAAGATGTATATAAGTATATGCCCCTTATTTGTGATATTTTGTGGTTTCTCATAGTTAGGGGCTTGTTGTATCGATTGGCGACCATGAGTTACCTGAGCTAAGAGTGGCATTACTTCTTTTTTATCACAATATTTCTCTAATCTCTTCAACATTCAAATCGGGTCTGCCTGCCCTTTTTTATACGCTTGTTTTGTCTGTCTGTCTGGCCAATATTTTCAAGACAATTTTTAAACACTTCCCGATTAGTTAGAGATTTGAAATTTTAGACTCAGACTCAGATCAGAAGACAATACAATATAATAAACAAATTTATTCGAAAAAGAATAAAAAAATAATTTAAAAATTACAATAGATGTTGAACTAAAACATGAGAAGCTCTGTCTAGTGTCTCTGAGACATTTTTAGTCCTAAAAATATAATATTAATAAAAAGGTTTTTATATAAAAATTCTTAAAAAGAGGAAAATCATTTATGTTTAAAAAATTGTTGACTTTGTATATTTGGCCAATTAATATGGGGTTCACTGAGTTTTTAGTTCATTCTAATAAAAATATTTTTTTTCGCCTCTTCTTGTACCTTGATTTTTTTCGCTTCATGGGCTTCCCCATCTCCAGAGGACGGAGCAGAAGTTTTCACTTCCTGAAAATTTTCGTCGAATCTTTACATTTTGACATTTAAAAAACATTTCGCTGTCTCTGCTGTCTGTCAGGTTTTTGTCTCCACCAATTTTTTTTTTATCTAATTTTGAAATTCTTTTTTTTTTTTTTCCTTAATTATTGACATTTCAAAAGGCTTAAATGGCGCAGTTGATGAAACAAATAATAACAGATAATACACATACACACACACTATCGCACACATACACAGGTGGCCTTTGGGCGTTTTCCGCCTATCTCCACCCATAACAGATAATACAAATAGAATTTTAAATTTATTTTTATCATCTCACAAAAAAAAGTCTTCATTTTTTATGACCATCGCTACCGAGATCATTATTCTCGGCAGAGTAACAAAACATCTTAGGTTAAAACTTATTTCGCTCGACAAAAACTCTATAATTCACACAATTCATTTCACAAAAACACTTGGCGGTTTCAACATAATGACTAGCAGGAAAAAATATTTTCATTTTCGGATAACCTAATATTAAAGAATTAGATAAAAGAAATACGTTTTTTGTTATAGAAATAAAGAACAAAAAGAAATTCATTTGCGGGACAAAGGAGAGAACGGGGTGCAATTACTTAACAAGGGCTTTGTTTTTATATATATATATATATATATATATATATATATATATATATATATATAAGTTATGCAGGGCTTCTCTCTCAGTCTTGGTGCATTTTCTCTTAGCGTAAATTTCCTTATTCTTAAGAGAAGCCTATGATGTTAATATATATACATTCATATTATATTAACGATACATGTATAATACTCGACGTTTAATATCTTTTAACAAATTAAAACAAAAGATTTCTCTCAGGGGATTACGCCATGGAAATGGGCCATGAACAGGAATAAATGCACGTCATTATCTCCTCCCCAGTGATTTGGTGTTCCACAATCTGCAGACAAAGAAGACTACTAGTTCCACTTTGAACACCCAAATGTCGCAAAACGAAGCAGAAAGGGAATAAATGAACATCATTACCCAGCCCTACTATAAAAAAGAAAAACAGACACATAAATATGTGTATTTGTATATTCTTGATTTTATTTCGTTCATATATGGATGACGTCGAGTTAGGATTTTCTTCTTTAGAAATGTGAATCCATAGCTTAAGTAGGTTTCTTGATCTTCAACTTCAGCATTTTTTCTTCTATTTGCATCAGGCGTCAGGCCGCGCGATGTTTCTATTCTTTTCAGTTTTCTCTTATTTTTGAACACTCTCAGTGATTTTGAGAAAATTTATTTTCGATGATAATTAAACCTCAAAAATTTCAAATCCGCCTGAAAATAAAACCATCATTTTCGAACAAAAACATATTTTTCCTATAAAATCCTATAAAATGTGCACACGTGCATTACTTTCTCTTGGAACTCATGGAGGTGAGAAACATTTCCTCTAAAAACTATTTCAAATTTTGACGCGTTTCAATACTTCTATTTGTAGTTTAAGATTGGTAGATGGGAGAATATTTATTCCCGGTGAAAACTCAGATTCAAAACCCTCAAAGGCTCACACATTATGAGTACGTGGATAGCGACCTCGAGGTCCCCGAGTTAAGACTGATATTTCTCCTACTCTCTTCGCTCCTTCCACATCAATCTGCCTTTTTTTGCCAACCTTGTCCCTTTGTACCTCCTCGTTCCTATCAATTTAAATAAATTTTAAAAAAATTTCTTTTTGAATAAAGCGTTTATACCTCGCCAGGCAATGGAAGCAGATAACCAAATTTTATGCCCTACATAAATCTTCACCCGAGAGTTCTTTTTTTTTTTTTTTTGCTAAAAGATATAATCGACAGTTTTATCTGATTTTTATCCTGTGCTTGTTCTCGAGTCTTCCGGAGATGTTTAGAGCAGAGATCTCTCTTTCAAAATCCTCTTAATAATGAAAATACTTTTTTTAATATATCTTCTCTTTGTAGAAATAGTAAAAGTCAAACTCCAAATAACCCTCAAAGATGTATCATACCATATGCAATACGTTTAATTATTCTTTAAATAAATACACTCAGAGGCTCAGTGAGTACGTAACAACTACGAATTTCCCGAGCTAAGACATTCTTCTGCTCCCTCTCTACAAGTCTTCTCCAGCCAGGAACGAGGCGAGAAGATATTCTTTTTCCTTCTTTATTAAATTTTTTTATTTTTGTCTTGTTTAGATATTATTAATCTTAAATAAATTCTAGTCGATAACTTGTTAAATTAGTGTCAACTTTAAGATATTTCTCAATTTAATATCCAAAATATATATAAATAAGAATATTTAAAACCGAAAAGTTTGCAATTTACGCGCAACAGAATCTCAATGATTAAATAAATGCGTTCATCTCAAAGAGATTCGTTCATTTTGACTCGTTCATTTCTGAGTGTGACATTCAAATCGGATGAATTAGGGAGCCCCTAATTATTAATATTCAAATATATATATAACAATTCTTATTATAATATAATTCATCACTCATATACGAAAGAGACTACCATAAATTAACATTTTCGCTCATACATTCTTATATATATTCTCCAATACTGATCACCTTTGGGCAAAACTAGTGTACAGCTTGGACTGAAGGTGAACGAGTAAACTTCTTTCGAAACGTCTCAACTTTGAATTTTTATTGAGCATCCAAAGGCCGACTTCTTGCTGATCCTACCTCTTTCCCTATTATAATATATACATAATTATTCTTAATTAAATTCTATTCGAAATAAGAGAGAAATACATAGGCGTAACTTGACGTTTTGTTAGATGGGGCCCAGATGTGCTTTGCACAGAAACCATTTCAAATGAAATGCCTAAAAATTATAGTGTTATATTTGTGACGTCTTTTGCTTAATTTCCTGAGATTTCCATCCCTGCTCCACCCTTGGATAAAAAAGAAAACTTTTTTGAATTTTAATTTTGAACTTAAAAAAAAAAAAAGATGGTCAACCTAAAATAGAAATGCCCTGCTTGGTAATTATTTAAAGAGAGTTAGAAATATCCAGGCTGGTTGAGAACTGTGATTTGATTTAAGTTCGTGTGCATTTTGTATTGTACAGATCGTGGGCGACTGGTTCCACTTCGAGCACCCAAGCGTGGCGAAACGCTCAGCACAACCGAGTGAATTCCACCATCGTCCCTTGGCTTCTGACCCGGAGGTAGTGCGCGCAGAACAGCAACTGGCCAAGAAGCGGGTCAAGCGGTCCGTTAGTGCTCAGTCGGTCACGCTTAACGACCCATATTGGCAAAATATGTGGTACTTGAATCGGGGCGGTGGCCTCGACATGAATGTCCAGGCTGCTTGGAAAGAAGGCATCACTGGGCGGGGTGTCGTTGTCACCATCCTCGACGATGGACTCGAGAAAAATCATCCGGACTTGCATGTCAACTACGACCCACAGGTGATTTGTGCATTCACTCCGTCTCTTCTTGCCCTATCTCATTACCAGGTGGACGGATACAACATTTATATATCATCTGTCCAAATAGAACCTTCTTATAGGCTTCCTTTTAATTATTTCTTTTTTTAAGACTTTGAAATTCTTAACTAGCGTTAAAAAAATGCATAGAGATTAGAATCCATTAAAAGAAAATAAACACTCGAAATGTTTTATTTTTTAATGTTAACAAACCGTTTAACTAGACGGACAGAGTTTCTGGCAATTCCTTGAAATTTTAATTCTTCCTGACGTGAATTTATTATTGGTAGAATATGCTAAAAAAGAATAAAGCCTTATTTGAACCTCCCTTTAAAACCCGAAAGGTTATAGTGAGTGTGATTTTTTCTCTCTGAATCCAATCTCAGTAGTCTGTGAGCCTGTTTAGCTACGATTTCCACAATTTTAATTAAAAAAATAAAAGAAATATCAACTTTGGGCAACCATCTGTGGTGGTACTACATTTGAAGAACCAAAATACCTTTTCACTTATTAACTTATGCAAAATAATATTCATACACAAATTTTTCTATTTATCACTTTGAATATCTTAGAAAAAATTTTATCTTTTTTCCTTCGAGGATCTGTAAACTTGAAGAGAAAAGATAAAAATTTTTTGCAATAGAAATTAGCAGACTTGGCTCTGGTGCAGTTAATTTCAAAAACTATTAGTAAGTTGGTCATTTGGGTTGCCTACCTTCCAGCAAGCAACAACGATCGAATTTCTGCAACCCTCGCTATTTCATTACAGATAATGTCAGAAAGTATTTTGATTTTTCACGTTTGAACATCAAATGAAGTACCACTTGGGCTGGACCGATTTCTGTCAAAAGTCCGATATTGCATTTGGTCCTTGATTAAAAGTCCATGGATTTCTTCTCCATTCATCAATCCCCACTCGATTGATATTTCAAATAACAGCTCTACCTGCCCCCCTCTCCTCGGCTTTGTTTTCCTAATAGTAAACAATTTATTTCACGCCCTCTTTTAAATTTATTTTTTGACAATTTTCTTCATTTTTTTTTTTAAATTTATTATAATGTTCTTGAGTTAAAATTTTCTTTCGGTGTTTATATTTTTATGCGAAAGACTTTTTTTTAAATATTTTACTTATCAATATAACCTAATAAATCACTTAATTAAACAAATTTGATCTTAATAAAAGCTTAGGAATTTTTCTGAATTTGACGTTGCCATCAAAAATACTTAATTTCCCAAGAGGCTTGTAAAAAATTGTTATTCTATATCTAAAGACTAAAAGCACCTACTTTCACTTTCAATATATTAAAATCACCCAATAATTACCGACTCTTTGTATAGAGAGTTCTTATATTATTTAATATATAAATGGGACTATAAAAATCAGAGGAAAATAAAATTAATTGAAAAACTTTGAAATGAGAAAAGTACTGCAAAAAAAAGTAAGCGATTATATCAATAGTTTATAAGAAATAAAAAAAAGAATCGGCTGAGAAGAAAATTCTTGAATCAGTCGGGGATTAGCTAGATATTTTATTTTATAAGCTTCCAAAGCTTCCTCTAGGTTTTCTTTTAATCAATCTTCTTCCCTTCTTTACTACCCTGTGGGTTGTGCATAGGAAAATCTAACAACGAAATCGCGATTTATACGAATTGAGCCCCAGAACGTTTAGACCGCCGGCCCGGCATAAATTTTCGCTGCGAAGGAGCACTATTTCAAAAATTTAAGTATTTTTTTTTAAATAAATATCACTTATTAGTAATTTATTTTGTCCCGAACGTTACATTTATTATTTTAAAGAATGGATGGATATTATTTATTTCATATTGTACTTGTTTAAAATAAAATTTTTTTTTTTATTTATTTTGATAAATTTTTTTATCCTACCGGTCCGCGAAAAAATATGACGAGGTTTGGCGGTCCGCCGAATGAAAAAGGTTGCCGACCGGCGGGTTAGATAATCTCGTCTGTGTGAGTTCTTTCAATACGATCGAGTCCGAAAGGCTTGACGCATTGAAACAAAATTTTATAAAAACAAGGACGAAAAGCAATAACTTTTAGCAACTATCGACTTACTGCAAGTGATATTCCATATGAAGTTCAAGCTATTAAAATGAACTGGAAACAAAATTGTCCTATTCATTAGTTTGAACAAATTTTGTTTGAAAAAATTTTTTGAATTTTATTTTTTGAATTTTTTTAATTAGGACACACTAAAGCCTAATGAATTGAAAAATTCCTTTTAAACAAAAAATGTCCTAAATGATAAGTAGAACAATTTCGTATATTAATGTATTTCGCAGAAGTTTATAATAATTTTGATTTTTTTTAGTTTAAACTTCGACTGTTAACAAAAATTGAAAATGCCTCTGGCACATGGATTTAAAATTTTGTTTCAATCCGTCAAGCCGTTCGGTCCCACTCGAGCATAAAGTTCTCTCTCTCTCTCTCTCTCTTTGACACACGCCTTTTTTCGCATTACTTCAAGATAATTCCTGAATGAATTTTTTATTTTTCATAATTCCATAAACGTATTAAAATCTTTTAGACACTTTTTAAATATCAATTTCTTTTCGAAAAAAAAATTTTTATTTATAAATGAGAATAGATAGCAAAGACGTAAATATTTTCTATTAAATGAATTGCCTCTCACTTCCATTTGAACTTTATCATTTAATTAGCTTTGATAACTAGGAAGCATTTAACCAGAAATTGGCAATAATTTGATCATGTTCGTTACTGCCACCAATTTTAATGAAAATATACAATAGAGCAAGATATTCAAGCCGGCATTTAAGGAATCAGAAACGAATTCATTGATCAAAGAAACCCATAATTCGTTTGAAAAACCAATTCCCGAAAACCTGTTAAGGTAAGCAGGAGGGGGGAATATCGCGACATTTCGAGTCTCACATAGTCATCATCAGAACATTTGTTTTCATAGTATCTCACTCTTTTGCTTCCCCTGGGAAGTTGAATTTCAGATATAATGAAAAATGCATTTTCGAAAATCTCAATATTGTTTTTTATTTACTCCTTTATTATAAAATTTTTACTTTCTTTTACCTATATATGAGAAAGTATTGGTTTCGCCAAAAGAATCAACAGAAATACACTTTTTGAGGACTCTTGAGACTAACAAAATGGACCTCGCAAAATTATCTCAGTGTGTGTGTGTGTGTGTGTGTGTGAACAATATTTCTCAAAACCGAAAAAAAGAACGAGGCTAAAATTTTATATTTAAGCTAAATATCCTTGTTGCAAGCTTTTCAATAAAATCGGCTAAAGAGTATTAGTACTTTAAAGATGTACCGTTTTTAGTTTTTTTTCGATTTGGTTCTAATGACTTTGATTAAAATTCATATATGAATTTTTATTAGATGCTCTTTGAAATATATTAACCCTTACCCGCCTCAAAATTGTTTGGGGCCCACTTTACTGATGTACTCTTTAGTTTTTTGCTGTTATTCGGTAACCGCCGCTCTTTTTCTTAATCCACTCTAACGAAATCGACTAAATTGACACTAAACGGCCACCTAGGGGGCCCGACGCAAAAAATCTGCTTTCCCTACCTTGTTGTGCGTTTAGTTATACCAGATTTTTAAAAACATTTGCTTATTAAGTAAAATAAAATCTAATCGTTATTTATTTAAGAAAAATGTGATTTATCTGTAACTTGAATGCTTGTTAAAAAATCCGTCCTTCCGGGAATCGAACCTACACTCCCTATACCAATTCGACAATTATTATTTATTATTACAATTGTTTTACTTAAATTATTGAAAAAAAGTCTCCCACCGAGTAGTATCCAATTTTTTTTTTTGTTATAATTTATATAATAAATAAAATTTTTAAGGGACTTATTACGAATTCACTCTTGGTGACCCATATGGCAGTTAGTTTTTTCTGAATCGCTTCCATCTATACTCTATAATGTAATTCTAAATTGTCGACATATTTAACGATTGTAGGAGGCATGAAAGTGTTTTATACTGCCGCTTTCATGAAGAGTTAACAATGGTCCCGATAGCACCGAATGTGATATTAAATATTTTGAATAAATTATTTTAATCCTAAAGAATTTTTTAATTAGTCATTCAGAGATTGAGTTCGGTTGTTGGGGTGATTTGATTTTTCTCCAACATCTCATTTATAACAAAAATACTAAAATTTATTTCGGGTGTTTTTTCTTTTTTCTTTCAATAAACTAAAAATTTTTGGGATAAAAATGCAGTGAATATTCTCTTTTGGCCTACTGCATATAATTCTATACAAGTTGATTAAATTTTTCCCATTGTTTATAATGAAAAGAAAATATACAATAGGCCTAATTTGTGCAGAATTAAGAAATTAATTAAATTTACCAAAACAAAAACTCTGGTGGCTGCTCAAATGGGCCACTCCCTGATATTAAATAGTTGATGTCATAAAACTAAAGCGAAAACGGTATTTATAGGCATAGATTAAAATCAAGTTAATTGCTTTTTTTGTTTATTTAAAACATAAACACTCCGGCCCTTTGGAATAAAGAAAAATAAATTTTTTATATTTAAAAAAAAAAAAAATTAATCCAGAATATTATAATAAAGAAGTACATCAATTTTTATATGAATGTTTTTATCAAAAGTCAAAAAAACGTCATAAACGATAATCCACTTTGTCGAAAATAGATTTATTTATATTGAATTTAAAGCAGTGGCATATTCGTGTGGGTGGGAGGATGCACGTGCCTCTCGGAAAAACTCATTTTACTTTCTTTCAGAAAATACTTTCACAAAACTTACTAGCGAATTTTTTTAAATTATTACATTGCTTTAATAATAAATAATAATTTAATTATAGGACAGATATTCTGGGGTCGATTCCTTATACCTTAAATAATATTTTTACTAATTACATATTAGATTAATATTTTATTTTACCATGAGTTGCAGAAATTACTTTGTCTTTCCTACTGAAAGGTAGGCAACCCAAATGACCATGACTCTAATGAATTTTTCGATTATTTGCTCTAGAGCAGACCACACATGCTC
>JAAAKE020142137.1:0-10379 GCA_010014785.2 Anisolabis maritima
TTTTTTTTTTTTAAGAAAAGGATATATCAATTATAACACTATTTTTTTCTTATAATATAAAAATCCAATTTCCTATTTAAATAGTACCTAAACTATATATAATATAACAAATAAATTTTTATACTCACATACCCAAGGTTGGAGGTTTGCTTCCCGACCAAAACAATAAAAACTTATTTAAATTATACTAGAAATGATTTAAATAAATATGGACATGGTCTAAATGGCGTTAGATACCGAAAAAGACTTAAAAAAAAAAAAATTATTTGTAAAAACAAGAGAGAATTTCGAAAAATTTCTTCATAATCGTCATTCTCTGTTGTGCCAGCTAAGAACCAAGTGGCACACGTGCCATAGGTTGCCTACCACTCCTTTAAGTCATTATTTTAAATTTATTGTGTATTTTAATTTTATTGCTCATTTCAACTCTAAGGACTGATGATGGATTTATCTAATTAAAACCGAAACTTCTCATTATTTTGGGAGTTTTATTTCGATACCCTACTGGCTAAATTCCTCCCTTTTCACATATCTCTCATATAAGTTAGATTTACAAATACTACCTTATATATATATATATATATATGAATTTCCACTTGCCGAGCTTTTGTCTTGACTGTGACATTTACAGCGTAACTTTTTATTACATTTACGAATCTTTTGCATCTTGTATGACTCTTTTCATTTATAGATATTTGCAATAAATAAGTTTTAATAAATAAAGTTAAAATGAAATTTATATATTCATTAATTGCACTCACCCAATACTGCATTTTATCACAATAGGAAAGGTGTAGACAGACCTTCAGAACAACAAAAAATATCTATTTTTCTTCACAGACCCGAGTTTTAATCGCCGAACTGCAGGCTTTCATCAGTGAAAAGATAGTTTAGAATAGTTTATTAAAAAATATAATATAATTTTTAAGAGGCGGTTATAATACTTGAAATCTGCGAGTGCATTAATAAAATTCTAGATCTTTGAAATATATGAAAAATATATGAGACAGTCTATCGAATTAAAATTTCTATATTTTTAGAAAGATATAATCATCCTTAAAATATGCAAACAATATGTATCAATTTTAATTTTTTATTATTTTTTTTTTTTATTGCATATTTTTAATCAGATAATTGTATGTTGGTACATAATCACCTCCCTGCTACTTACTATCTCCCCTAAAACTTAAAATCTCCAATCTTTGAAAAGGCCCGTTGGATCTTATGCTTCCATATCAAAAAAAAGAAAAAAAAATGAGAAAGTATTATAATCGCAAAAAAAAAAAAAATTGAATCGATTTTTTCGATTTTTTCAAAATTTGCTCTAACAATTTTGATTAAAAAACTTAATTGATAAAACAATTATTTATTAGATGATCTTTCAAATACATTAACCCTTATCCCTGCATAATTACTCTCATACACGTCCCACCTAGGTCCCTTGAACTAAACTTTAAAAGGGCGTTATTCATTTTAATTGATCATTAAGGAAGAAAAAGTTGGACTTCTATTATTTTGAATGAATAGAAAGTTTGATTAGAATTTTTTCAGTTAACAGATATCGCAGCTAAACTTGTTCAAGAGACTGAACAGGCAAATGCAGATTGTGGTGCTGGAGATACAGGTGGACCGCCATGTTTTATTGAAACTTCTCCCGATGAACGACAATATGTTGCTTATCAGGTAAAATTCACCATTTTTTTTTTCTTAATCTCAATTTTTAAATTAAATACCAAGAAATGCAACGGGTGGATAAATTCACTCATCTTTTACGTCTGTAAGAAATAAAACTATGACTACCTTTGAAATTGAATTAATTTTCTTTACCTTCCTCCCTTAGCCCTATATACGAGCAAAATTCGTTCTAGAAACATGTTTATAACCCAAAGCGTTTGTATAACATAGCAGCCCTTGGCAATCATCACCTCAGTTGTGTTTAGAAGGGAAAAAGCGTATCGTATTGCAAGACCTCGCTCATTAAATATTTATTTTGCTCTTCTTGCAAAATACTCATAGATCAAATTATTTGCAATCCAAGATTTTATTGAAAATCGTATTTTGCTTTTTGTTTAAAATTTTGATATTTAAAAAAAAAAAAAAAAAAAAAAAAATTTTTTCGGGCTCCATCCTTATTTATTTATATTAATTGGTAGCCAAAATAATATAAATAAATTTTTGTCGGACGGGAAGTGAACCACTGACCTTTTTGATACGTGAGGCGAGAGACCTTTACCTCTGCACCAAAGGAGAGAACATTTTGATATTTAATTCATTAACAGATTATCAAGTCCTGTAACAAAATTTGTATTTACTTTAATACAACAAGAAAACAACATTCACTACTCAATTTTTAATGATCCGGCTAAAAAAGAACTTCAATTATAAATGTTGACGAATGTTCTAGTTTTGGTTCACTCAGTTTTCAGTTTTGAGTATTATTTTAGACATTACCAAACCGAAAAGCGGATCTCTTTACTTGCTTGTCTCATTTCCAAATAATTTCAAATTACATTTAAATTCTTTGTTTTAGTTTTTATCTAAAAATGATTAATAATTAAATTTCAGGAAATACCCAATTTTGGCGTTCATTGTTTCTTCGCAATATCCGATAGTGATCCAATACAAGATTGGATTTCCAGTGGATTTTTTCCACCTGGACAAATGGAATCTAAAGAGGCCATGGCATCATTGTCCGCTCCTCTTATTCCTCTTCCTGAATCATCGGAAGGTGGAACAAAACTTCCACGTTGGATCGAAAGAGTGACAAGAACTCTAGAAGATGAAATTGAATTGGTTATTGAACCAGTTGGTGCTACTCCTCCT
The DNA here is from genome assembly GCA_010014785.2 of Anisolabis maritima. Taxonomy (NCBI): domain Eukaryota; kingdom Metazoa; phylum Arthropoda; class Insecta; order Dermaptera; family Anisolabididae; genus Anisolabis; species Anisolabis maritima. Next base: position 2,824 of record JAAAKE020142137.1, read on the forward strand.
CAAGGTATTCTCACTAATTTTTCATATTTATTTTTATTACATTGAAGTGACAGACACCGCTATATTTTTGACAGGAGGAGGAAAAATAACACTAAATTTCCAAATGAGTTTTATTGACTTGATATTTCGAAAATTTCTAAAAAAAAATACACATAATGTCAAGTTGGTTGTTAATGAATTTTACAAGGCAAAAATAGATTAATATAAAATTTTGCACTCATTAACGTTATATATTCAAGTCAAGGCCGAGGGTTACTGTTCATGAATAAATTATACATTTTATTTTTTTATTCTAATCTAATTCATGAAGAGTTGATGTAAAAAAAAAAAAATAAATCGAAGGAAGGTTTTGAAAGTTCACTCAACCCTTTGTCTTAGTTATTTTTAATTGATTTTATACATCGACTCTTTTATCTTGTATCAGCTCTTTAATGGAATTTTAATATATACATAACAATAAAATTAAAATAGATAAATAGGTTTATAAACAATTAATTGTTTTTTTCTTAACATTTTATTTCAACTCAATTGGAAATTTATTGCACTGTTTGTTTCCTCCTCCTGCCGAAAATATTGGGAATATTGGAATTTATCATCACTCACATATCTATTACTGAGTTATTTTTATATATTCCTATATATTGGTTGTTTGTCTTATTTATCTACAATAATGAAACCAAAAGATTATTAAATTTGTTTTAGAGGAGAAATATTGCTTCAATTAAAAAAAAAAAAATAGAAAAAATAACCGCCGCTGGTTTTAACATTTAAGGGCCCAAAGAATTGGCTGGGGATGTCATGGGTTTAACCTCGCGGATATTAGCTGGTCAGACTCCTTTTGGCTGGGGGTGAGTGCCTACTTTCTTCATCAGATCATTTGAATTGACTAGGGGCGTCGCCACACATATTTTTTTTCTTTAAAAATTCTTTTGTTTATATTTCATATAAGTATTTTTATTTTTATAAATATATAAATTTTTAATAATAAAGTTCTGTGACTTAGAAACGGACTATGACATATTATTAGATTCAATCATGTAAAATATATTCAAAATTCTAAAAAATGTATTAACAAAGAAAAAATGAACCCGTGTAAATGTGAGTTTATTGTTTTGAATGAGAGAAATATTCATTTGTTTCTACAAAAAAAAAAAAAGTATATATATATAAATAATATAATTTTATTTTTTTTCCTTTTAGGGCCCTCTTCACCATGTCAATCACCATCCAAGCAAAGAGGTTCAAGTGGTCAAAGATCTTTTAGCCCAAGAAGTCAATATGTGCCACAGGCAATTTCATTTATTTATTTCTTTATTAAATTCTTACTTTAAGTGAGGATTTTTAGTTTTTTTTTTTTTTTTTGGCCTATATTTTCCCTAAAAATTAATTCAGGGTAAGACAACCTTCCCGAGTTTCAATCTAAGGGGAAGGGGGGGCGGATCTAAAAAAAAATATACAAAAATACAAAATATACAATTAGAAAAAGAAAGATAAAATACAGTCAAAAGAGATTTGCTTGAGAAGAAGAAAAAAAAAGGTGCCAAGACTTTCCTAAAATACAATATCGAATAGTAAGGAAATATCAACTTTTGGCCACAATCGATCCATCCCAAGTAATCTTTATTTGAAGATTCAAACTGAAAATTAAAAATGTCTTAAATAGCGAAATAATGACCATATACAAAAATATATCAAAAAGAAAAAAAAAAAATCTATTGAAGTAAAAAATTTTGTCAAATAATTGTTTAGAGGCTCCAAAAACGGATTCAGGGTACAATTCTGAGGAGAGTACCTTCCATCTTCAGGCGGCCAATAAAAAATTTTAATTACCCCCCCCCCCCTACTACTATTGTTCCTTCTTTGAAATGTTTTCGTAAATTTCGAGTTCAGTTAAAATTTGGCAATAATTCCAATCATAAAAAAATAGATAAGGACTTAAGAATCCGCTAATTATTACTCTATTTTAATAATAATAAAAATAATAATTATAGGCTCAGTTCGATGAGAGTTTTGTTAGGGATGATTTTGCAGCCGCAGATGACTTTGATTTTGGTGGAAATATGGAATTTCAATCTGCTGATGAATTTATTGAACGTGAAGGAAGTAAGACAACTATAAAATATATTTTAATACAAAAGGTTACCTATTTTAAATTTTCTTTTAGGTGATCCATTGCCATTTGATCAACCCGTAACTAGAGCTCAAGATCTGATGGGTGATGTCAATTGGCAAACTATGAAACAATTTACAGTGGAGAAAACAACAAAAACAATTAGAAGACCAAAAAAAACAGGAACTCCTTCGCCTGCGGCTGTCGATACTTGGGATGATTTTATCCCTGGTGGTGGGGGACCATGTGGTCCAAGATCCTTAACACCTCCAACTGGAGACACATGGGAAAATTTTGCTATGGAATTTCCAGCAAAAAGGCTTACATTTGGCCAACCTGAAATACAAGATCCCGATTCACAAAATATATGTTCTAGACCGTCTTCTCCTCCTGCGGCAGATACTTGGGCAGATTTTCAACCTGGGACTGGAGGTTTGGATTTTGGTTCACCAAGAGCAGCTCGTGGCCCAAGTCCCGAAACACAACAACCTTGCTCTGCAACAGATACTTGGGCAGATTTTCAACCTGGGGTTGGAGGTTTTGAATTTGGCTCACCTACAATGACACGTAGTCGAAGTCCAGAAGCACAAACTTGTCCTACAACAGATACTTGGGCAGATTTTCAACCTGGTACTGGAGGTTTTGAATTTGGCTCTCCTACAATGACTCAAAGCCGAAGTCCAGGACCACAACCTTGCTCTGCAGCAGATACTTGGGCAGATTTTCAACCTGGGACTGGAGGTTTTCAATTTACTTCGCCACCCAGACCACCAAGGCCTCGAAGCAGAAGCCCGGTACAACAACAAATCTGTACTGCAACAGACACTTGGGAAGATTTTGTGCCTGGAGCTGGAGGTTTTGACTTTAGTCCACCAAGATCACCAAAAGCTCGAAGTCCAAGTCCAAGACAACAACCTTGTCCCGCAACAGATACTTGGGCAGATTTTGTGCCTGGAGCTGGAGGTTTTGACTTTAGTCCACCAAGATCACCAAAAGCTCGAAGTCCAAGTCCAAGACAACAACCTTGTCCCGCAACAGATACTTGGGCAGATTTTCAACCTGGGGCCGGAGGTTTTGACTTTAGTCCACCAAGATCACCAAAAGCTCGAAGTCCAAGGCAACAACCTTGTCCCGCAACAGATACTTGGGCAGATTTTGTTCCTGGAGCTGAAGGTTTTGACTTTAGTCCTCCAAGACCAAAAACTCGAAGTCCAAGTCCAAGGCCACAACCTTGTACCGCAACAGATACTTGGGCAGATTTTGTGCCTGGAGCTGAAGGTTTTGACTTTAGTCCTCCAAGACCAAAAGCTCGAAGTCCAAGTCCAAGGCAACAACCTTGTCCCGCAACAGATACTTGGGCAGATTTTCAACCTGGGGCCGGAGGATTTGACTTTAGTCCACCAAGATCACCAAAAGCTCGAAGTCCAAGGCAACAACCTTGTCCCGCAACAGATACTTGGGCAGATTTTGTGCCTGGAGCTGGTGGTATTGATTTTGGTTCACCACCAAGGACTCAAAGTCCAAGAAGAACACGTAGCCCCCGAAGAAGTCCAACGCGAGCACGAAGTAAATCTCCTTCTCCACCCACTATTGACACATGGGGTGATTTTCAACCAGGTGGTGGTTTTATGGATATAGCACCTAAATCACCTAGTAAAAGGACTCCTACAAAAAGAAGATCACCTCAACCAGAAATTGGTACTTGGGATAATTTTATTCCAGCTGGAACACCTCCAAGAACTGCAATAGATACTACTAGTTCCTCGCCTTGTGCTGATTTTAGTTTTGGTTCACCTGGAGGAGCGGATTTCCAATTTACGGATGCCGCGGCACTCCTTGGACCAGAAAAAGGTACATAAATATTTTCAATTATTGTTAAATAAATAATTAATAATCATCATAAATGAGCTGTTATAAGTTATAAGCTGTTTATTTAACAAGTCTGAACGTTTTATTTCCAAATTTTTTTAGAGGTTGATGAAGACTGGCCATTTGAAGGAGTAGAAGTCACTAGAGCTCAAGACCTTCTTCATGGTCTTGATGTTGCTGATTATCCAGAACAATTCTCACCAAAATCAACCCCAGGGAACACTGAGGCTCGAGAGATGACATCAATTACTAAAATGACAGGTTCGTTTGATCAGAAAGGACAAATGAAAGATACTGATTGTAATATAATAACTCATGCCACAAGTAAAATGATAGATCCAGACGGAACCGAATTTCAAATGCGCCGATCTGTGACCAAAGTTGTTGATGAAGTGACTCCAAAAAGACCCGGGTCAAAAGCCAAGAGGCGACTTTCTTATGGGTAGGTTTTCATTTGTTTATTTTTACTTTCTTGTATACATAGTATAAGTAAAGTATTGTAATCATACAAAATATCGAGATTTTGATGTTTTGGACTTCCCTAAGTCCAAAAATACCATTTTTCAAATTATGTCTCTGTCTGTGTGTATATTCGTTAACATGAGAACACTTTAATATAGATCATACGTACATTCCAGTCAAATCATAAATTTCTATCAATTTTTGGGTCTTTTCCCATAAATGGAAGTGATAGTTTACCTGAAATGTTTTTCTAAAAATCGTGATAATTGAAATATTATTTGAAGTGGAGTCAATTGTTGTATACATACATCATAAACTTTGAAATTTATCATTCTATAATTCACTCACACATGTCTTCTTTAACTGATTCATTCACATATTTTTTTTCCATTTTCTCCAAAATTCCATTATCATACGAATTCAGCAATATCACTCTTGGTTGTTATCTTAATTTTTTAATCAAAACCTTTGCTGGACCACGTCAAGCCAAAAATTTGAGCCTGCAGTTTTATATATTTAATTGTATATATTTATTTATTCTCTCTTGTTATTAGACTAGAGCACTTTGAAAAATTCATGGCCTTTCTATGAAAGAATACAACTTCATTTTTTTAATTTATTTTATTTTTTTAATGGCGGATTTACACATACATTTTTTGGGGATCCCTTGCCCCTTCATTCTCAAATAGGAGTCGTTGAGTGACGGAGGAATATTAGTTAATAATAATAAACTGCACTCTCTCATTATATATATATAATTAATTTTTTTTTAAGTCTTTTGGCATCTGAAGCCGGTCCTTATTTATTTAAATTAATTAGTAATGCTAAGGATGGTAAGCGAACCACTGCCCTTTGGGACGTGAGGCCTTTACTTTACCTCTGCACCTCAGGTCAGGGCTATAATAAAATAATTAGAAATTTCCTGCATTCTCTAATTTTTTGATTCTCATTCACAGTCCTGGTGAGTGATTCTAAATTATTTTTTTATTTTTGGATAAAGAATAAACTCCTCTTTTAAACTAATCATGGATGTATATATACGTAGCCAGCGATGTTAGAAATCTTAGTAGAATATTTAATTTAATTTTTTTAATAAATCGATAATAAAATGTATTAATTTAGATTATTAGAAATTTGAATGAAAAAATAAGATAGTATAATAATATTTTATAATCTTATATGAAAACATTTTTTTTTTTATAGAGAAGAGACCCCAAGTCAACCTGAAAAAGGAGGCGCGCCGGTAAATTTTTTTTTAACAAAGTAAAAATAAAATATAAATATTTAATATTGAAATAATTGAAGGTTGAGCAAATATACTTGAATCCTACTGTATGTACTCCACGTCGACGCACCGCTCCTTTTATTGATCCTTGCACTTCGCCAGGACCTCCTCGGACTCCACCTTTAGGTCGTGGACGTTATAGTGTGCCATGTAATTGGAGAGGTCGACGACAACTCGGTTACATTGATTACCATCGTCATGGTGGTTTAGCTGATACATCGCCAATTCGACCAATTGAAAGACTTACAGAACAAGAACGAAATTTACAATGGCTAGAAACTTATCCAAGGAACATTTTTTGGAATATAAAAGACAAACGTAATTTCAACAATTATTATTAAATATTTACTTCTTCTTTAACAAAAATATTCTTGAATAATATACAAAATCACCTTTCCTGTTGGGATTAGTTTTTTTTTCCATAATACTCTGACTTGTCACTCCTTGCCTCCCTTCCACAATTCTTCTTTTCCCATTTAATCTTCCTCTCTTTCCATATTCTAGCCTTATCTCATTCATCGGATCTTCTCATTCCTTATGTCCCTCTTTATTTTATATCAATAATAAATAGAATATCAATTATAATAGATTGGGGAAAGAAAGGAAAGGAGAGACCACCGAACCGGTTCGCAACGAGTAGTGAAATTTCAATAGAAGATGAATGACAGCGAGAGAGTTGTTAAAAAACAGAAATAAATAATCCTACTCATCACTCCTACTTTTTTCCAACGTTTTGACAACATCTATTAGACAGTCATTTAGAAGTGACGACTCTCATTTCTTCATCTTCTTTATGATTTCTGAATATGGATGATATTATGTATCTTAATTTATCATGCCTAGGAGAGTATCAAGCGTATACAAGAGGGGAGGGGGATTATATCCCCATGATTTTTTTTTAAATTTTAAGTCGTTTTTGGCTGACGAGGCCATTTAGAGTATAAGCTATACAACAGGTGTGGCCAAACTTTTATCCCTTAGAGGCTACTTATTCTCTAAAATATAGTCTGCGGGCGACTATGAATATGGGCAAACAATTTTAGGATTTTTCATAAATATTTTAATAAATAATTAACAAGAATTTCAATTAAAAAAATATTATGGCAAATAAAGAAAACAAATACTTATATTTTTTTTATTTTATGAAGCACAATAATATTTATTATTTGAGGCATTGTGTGCGATTGCCATTTATATGCGCATGCGTTGCAACTACAATTAATTTAATAGTTAACATTCATTTGCATTGTTCATCGGGATAAATACAAACAGTATGGGTACGTTGCACAGACAGTCCATTATTGTAAGAATAAATTATCGAATTAAGATTTTCAAATTTAATTTAAGTGAAAGCAAGTTGTTTAAATTTAGCTTCGCGGGCTACTTTCAAAATCTTTACGGTCAACGTGTTGGCCACCCCTGCTATACAATATATATTATATTATATTATATTGCAACCCCATGATTCAGTTTCAGATGCAAATTAGCTTTTGCACAAGTTCGTGCCCGACTTTTCGGCATTAATAATGACTTTATTTGTGATTTAGTGAACAATAATCCATGAATTACCACTGAAGAGATTGCTGAGAGACTAAATTTTGACAATTCGATTTCGGACATTCTAAAACTCGATATTTGGTTTCAAATCGGGCACGAACTTTTGCAATCACTTAATATATAGGTAACATTATTTGAACTAATAGTTCGCCATCACAATTTTACACAAGAGGCAAAGGGGATTCTGTCGATCCCCCCCCCCCCCCCCCCCCCCCCCCCCCCCCACCCCAAAAATATTATAATAATTATAAAAATAATATTAATTTTTTTGAA
>JAAAKE020142159.1:0-13370 GCA_010014785.2 Anisolabis maritima
CTTTATTGATGTACTTTTTTTATTTTCGATTTTCATTTTCGGGTCAAACGATTTTGATTAAAATTCATGTATCAAATATTTTTAAGATGATCTTTGAAATATATTATCCCCCTTGTATCTTTTGTTTCGTCTTAATGGATAATTAGAAGAATAATAAATTTAATAATAGGTAAAATATGTAATTTGATGATCATATATATATTGCCCTCGGAAAAAATTGGTAGCCTCTTTGGTGATGATATACTATTAAAAAGAAAAAAATATGTAGACACGTGTGACAGCGCAACACATTACTTTCTCTAACCTAAGCAGATAAGAGAAAGTTGTGTGATATGTAGTTAGTCACACCAGATTTCGTAATTTCGAATTATAATTAGAAATCAGTCTCTTTTTCTCTCTCTCTCTCCCTTCCATCCTCACTTTAATACTCGGAATAATTTTATTTTTTATAATTTCTAATTTTAACTTTTTCTTTCCGCCATATAATACGTGTGCTAATATCATTAGAGCTCCAGCAGCCTGCCTCTAACCATTGTTTTTTAAATATTAAAAGTTTCCTTCCATTTTAAACAGAATAGCGTTTGTCGGAAATAAATCGAATGATTAATTTCAATTCACCTAAATTTAGGAAGACAATTCTTTGAACCAATACAAAATAGATTACTTGAAATCTTATCAGTTTTGATAAAATGTTTTCACGATTAAAACGTGTTGCTTAGTAGTGTACCGCACCATGATAACATAAACAAAAAAGATCTCAAAAATTCCAAATCGGAGTTATAATAAAAACAATGTTCTTAATCGATCAACAGAAAATAGCGGAAAATTCAAAACAGGTGCTTTTTGAAATCCCCTATATGTATTTAGATCGAGGTTAAATTAATTTCATTTATAAAGATTCAAAAAATAGAAAAAAAAAGATGATAGATTTTTTTCGGCCCAAAATATTTATTATAATCTGGTCGATATTTCGGGAACTAGACGTCACTAAAGATCTTTTCTACATAGAGCCTTCCTACACATTTTTATTATTCATTTTTATATTTTATTTTACCAGTTTGCTTGCATAAATGTAATAAATTCATATTATAAATCTAAAATTTTATGAATTTATTATTCTATTCCCCAGATAACTATAAATATTTGATAAAAAAATTAATTTCATTTTTGATTTCAACTTTTCAACTTTTCAAAGCAAGGAAAGAAATTTATATAATAAAGATAATTAAAATTAAATTGTGAATTAAATAGTGAATGGGATTTTGTATTTTTTTAATTTAACTGAAAATATATTCGAAATATAAATCAATAAGGATCCCTCAGTCTATTCTATGTTTACTTTTATTCTCAGCCGCCGAGACCTTGCCCTATATTTAATTATTTTTGTTTGGAGCTTCCTTCAAAGAAGGGATCTCGGGACTACAATTTATTTGTTATTTCTCACCCAATTTTCAAATTTATTAAATAAATAAAAAATTAATAAATTTTGAACTAAGGAGTGGTAGTTTGTAAAAAGACATTATGCCACCCTTAAGTCAGTATAAGTTTTTTTAATTAAAATAGATTTATAGAAAATTGTTGAGTGAAGAATTAAATTTTTGAAATCTTCATTGTGTGTTTTTCAACCCGTAGGGCGTGCCCACCTAGGGGAGGGAGGGGGGTTCTAAAAACTAATTATTAAATTCAATTATAAGAAAAGTTGCAAAAAATTTAGATTGAATATTTAAAAAAAAAAAAGCAAGTTGAAGTTATGCAAAAAGATATAATAATTTAATGTTTTTTTTTTTTTTTTTTAATGTGAGTTTTTGTTTTGGTGGCAGGCCAACATTCACGCCCAATTATTATCAGATCTTCTGATAAAGTTAGTCCGCAAAATTTAAATTTTTATACTAAATGAGGGGACCAGCAACTGGGCAGGATCTCCCAAAGGGTAGCAAAGGCGAAATCTTGTTTTGTAAAATTTTTTCTTTAAAATTTGAATATTATCCCAATAATATCCCATGATCATGATTTGGTCTACTCTATCATTTCTCAAATTATGGGTCGCGTTCTCTTCCGCTTAGGCGGGAAGTATTCAAAAGGAAAGCATTGAATTTAGGGTGGAAAAAATAACAATTCGGCTCATAAGATTTCATAATGCCTTTATCAGAAAAAGTTCCAAAACAAGCGTCAAATAAATTGGAAGAATTTTGGGTGGAAAAAAATTTTGTTGAACAAAAATAAGTTCAAAAGTGTTTTGATATTTCACTTCAGTTGGGAGAGGGGGCGTGCCACAAATCAACTTTAAAAAAAAAAGGTCGCGCGAATTAAATAGAGGTTGAGAAACAATGGTTTAGATAAAAATCAATTTGCATTACTTTTATAACAAAAAACTATTTTATATATATTTAAAAATATACTGTGGTAATAGTATTGAATATGTAAATGAGAGAAAGTTGGTATTTTTTTTTTTTTTGTTTATTTTCTTCAATTCTAACATTTAAGTTACGATTCAGAGCGGGGGAAAAAGTGTTAATTTATATGTCATTAATCAATATTTATATCAATTTTACCTGCTCCTAACTGGGACTAAAACGTCAAAAATATAAAGAAAAAAAAAAGAGAACAAAGTTGCAAAACATACCCGCACTCTTTAGCAATCACTAACCATATCCATAAGATGGGATCGTTCTAGAACCTTATCGAGTCACGAGCAAGTCACGTCATGTTGTTTTTTATTCTTATAGACTCTTTAGGTTATGTTGTATTTTCATTAAAAGAATTTTTAAAAAAAGTAAAAAAAGTTAAATAAAATTTCAGTTTTTTTTTTAAGAATAAATCCCACACAACGGAAATTATGAAAATTGGTCCAGGGCTTAAGACAAACGACTTAATTATTATCACCTAGTTCTTGGCCCTGAGAGAATCTTATATATTGGGAGGGAGGTCTTTTTTACCGCCCCCTGAGGACATTCGCTTAATACCTACTTAGGCAAAAAGTTATAAAGTTTCATCCTTTTCAGATGAGTGGTTCCAGAGATATAAGCAAAATAAAAGCTTGATTTGAAACATAAAGATCTTTTAAAAAATTAGGGGATTAAATTTTTCATGATCAGAATACTTTCCTCTTATTATTATATATAATAGTGCGTGAAAGTAACACAACATATATTTTACTTATCCTTCAGTACCAATATTCTTGCTAATTTTTTTGATAAAGTGGCATATACGTATATATGACAGAAATTTGTTTTATTAAAATAATTTGTTAATTTTTGGAAATGAGCCAATTTCTCATAATTTATATATTCAAAAAGATTAAATTATTATTAAGGTTAATAACATGCAAAACGTAATCGAGATTAAATATCAAAAACATTCAGTGAACTTGGTACATATCCAGGCAAATTATATTTTTAATATATTAAAATTCATTAATTTATATGGTATCACTATGTCTTTTGAATTATTAATATTATTAGTAAATTATATTAATAAGGATTATAGATATGTACGTTAAATCCTACCTTAATATCAGGAGGAGCGATTATGCTAATTTGAAGACGGATCGAAGCTGAAAATAAATAAAAAGACTATTAGAAAAAAATATTTAATACATAGCTTTAAGAGAGGAAGGGGTATTTAAAAAAAAATTATTTCCTTGAAATTGTTAATATTATTGCAGAAATTTGTTAGTATTTGGTTGTTGGAAGAGAGGCAAACGCCCTGAGTCATTTGATAAGTTGGGATGATGTATTTTTGGTAATACAAGAGAGGGAGCTTCTTATTATATTTACTCTCATAATTAATATTTATTTATTCTTATTAAAAAAAAAGATGTTTTTTTTTATATTAATCGTGGTTTGTTTTACTAATTCATAATACAAAACATAATATTAATATTGATTAATACACGAGTATTAATATTAATTTTTGTATTATTAATTACGATTAATAGCCAAAAATATCTTTTATTTAAAATATTTCGTTATATTACCGCATTGGCTAGCAATTTTATTATTACTATTTTAATAAATTATGAGAAAGAAATAATTACGTATATATTAAATAAGATAAATAGTAAATATTTTGGTAAATATTTCTTCACTAAGATGTTAAATAATAATAAATAAAGAATTAGAATACTTGGTGAATAGAAATTTACCTAAAGTTTAGAAGAAATACGAATTTTTTAAGGAGCGAAGCGTGGAGAGGTCCGCCATCAAGTGAGGACATGTTGCTTATGAAGAGAAGAATGAATGATAGAAAATTTTAACACGGAAAATGCTTCCTCTAACAGAGCCCACGCTCAACTGAGGGCACCTATAGGAGAGCAGCACGTTTTGGCGCGAAAAGATGCTTAGACTCGGTCACAAGCTGTTTCCTCCTCCCTTCTGCTAGATTGGACTCTGATTGGCCTAGGCACCTTGGGCTCTATTGAAATAGCAAATTGGCAAAAAGCCAACTTATTTTATTTAAAAGCAATAAATAGCCAACGAAGTTATAACACTTTCCCACACCCTACAGCCATATCCTCTGGGAATATAAAATGGACGTTCTACAATACTATCGAGTATGCAAGTCATGTTAAGTTTATTTTTAATGTTATTTTTAGCTTATGCTGTTTGGATAAATAAATATATTTTCATTAATTGAATTTAAAAAAAAAGAAAAAAATGTCAAAGAGGTTAGTTAGTGTTTTCAATTTAAACATTTTTTTTTTTTAGAATAAATCAACTCCCACTCAATGGATTGTTAGAGAAATTGGTCCAGGCCTGAAGACAAACATTTTAATTATCATCATCTAGTTTGAACAGATTTGGCTCAACGTATGTTTAGAAAATCGTGGTGTGCGATATAATATATTGTGGGGCCTTTTTTACCGCCCCCTGCGGACTTTTAATTCAAAAAGAGATGGTAATTAACTCTAAAGCGATTTAATAAGAATAAACAAACAAATAAAACACACACTATCGTACACATACGCAGGTGCCCTTTGGACGTTCACACATAATTAGACATACAAGTATAAATGGATTTTAACTTTGAGAAAAAAAATCTTCAACCGTTAGTTGTGTATTATTATGAAACTAATAATAGGAACGGCAAGGGCTTATACGTAACCCGGAGTTAAATCTTAACGCTACCTCCTGGCAATTTATGATCATAATAATTAATTTTAATAATTATCTAATTGCTCTTTCCCCAATATATAACAATTATGTTTATATTTGGCAATGACCTGAGGTTTACTATGGCTCAACGTGGGTCATGATATTTCAAAATATTTGTCTTCTTCATCTAGGGCATAAAAATATCAAATCCTGTTAAAAAATAAAAATATCAGCCTGACGCCCGATCTAAATTGAAAAATATTAAAAAAGATGAATATTATTATTATAGAAAGATGGGAAGAAAGCAAGTGGTTGTTATCCAGGGCTTATCGTTTAAGCCTAATAAGAAAAAATAATTTTTGAAAAATTGCATTTCCTTTAATTAAAATCAGGGTTCAAGGGGGGGATGCGATTCAACAACTCTCAGTATTAAAAGTGCCCCCAAAAGAAATCATAATAACAGTGTGATTAATAGCACATCACAAAACATTCTCTTTTCAACTTAGGTAAGAGGAAGTAATGTGATGTGTTGTCAGAGATTGTTTTTTCCTGTTCGGCCCTTATGCGTACTGGAATCACTAATTATTACATTTCAAATTTAGCCCGATAAATATGATAAAATATTATAAAATAAAAAATAATTAAATTGGCAAATCTTGTCTATTATAAAATATTTATATTTATATGCCATTGCAACCATTTCTCCTATCTTTCTTATGGAAATGTGAAATACTCTAATTGAAGACCCCACACTATTTTGAAATGGAAAATGATTAATCCCACTTAAATATTAACTAATTTATTATATGTATAGACAATTTAATCAAAATCGTATAAATGGTTTAAGAGAAATTCACAAACAATTTTCGGAGGATAAGGGTTAATACATTTCAAAGATCATCTAATGATAATTGATATATGAATTTTAATCAAAATCGTTTGAGCCGAAGAAGAAAATCGGAAACACACTAAACGTGGAGTGCGAAAAAATAAATTTTGAAACGGAAAAGAAAAAAAAGGGGCGGGATAAAATTTCATTTTTATCATTTTTTTTAATTATAAAAATTTTAAAATTTATTTTCAAATTATTATTATTTTTTTTTAATTGAAGAGGGCTCCTAATTATTTCTAACGTACCAGGTCTCTGAAATAAGACAGTGTGATTTTAATTAATAACTTTTTTTTTACAATTAATTCTATATAATGTATAAATATCATTAAAACCTCTTTATATAAAATAAAAACACTTGAAAGTCAAAGGGAGTCCTAATTACAATGTTCTCATTTATATTTTTATTTACGTACAAATATAGGCCTCTGTTGATTAGTGTTTAATTTGGTCGCCGACTAGCACTCTCTTCCCCAGGAAAAATATTTCTCTTTTCAACTATTATTATTTTTTTAAAAGCCAAAATTATACCTTTAGTATTTAATTTTTACATGGGCTTGATAATATCGAGCGGCCGAACCCTTCTTCCCCCTGTATCGTTAGCTTTTCGCGTGAAAAAATCTATATTCAACCATAGAAAAGTTTTGAAAAGCGGTTGGTTGATGATTGCCTCGAATAATCTAACATGAAGTTAGCTTCAATAACGTCCAATAATTGATGGAGATAAATAAGTCATTTATCAATTTATTTTCATAATATATTTTATTTATTATACTAGTAATCTCAACCAAAATTGTTATGAAAAAGTTTTTTAAGCTAATAGACACTGGAAGAAAAAAAAAACAGAAAAAGTTACCTATCATCAATCAGTTGTTACCACATTTTTCAATCGTTCCCAATGAATTAATTAATAGAAATGTATAATAGATAATAAATAAATTACATTTAACGGTTTAAATGTTTTAACTTTATTTGTATTACATAGTTAAATAGTTAAACCGAAAATGCAATTTATTTAATAATGATAGCAGTTGTCGCCCGCGGAGAAAAATGTTGATCTTCTATAGTATTAATATATATATTAAATTGTGCTCTATATATGAATGAAAATGATTTAAGAACAGGAACACACCCTGGTATAAAAATTATATTTTAAAATTGTATATTGACAGTCCTTAAATTCTGAGTAGGATCTCCCAATCAACGATAGACAAAAATCCGCCAAAAAGAATTAAAACATTGGAGATAAATAAATCTATGATCAGATTGAATTTGCAATTTCGAATTTAGATTATTTTGACTATTCTCGATCCTAAGAGAAGAATATTCAGAGAAAAGAAAAATCGCTGTTGAAATGTTTCGGTTTTGGCTAACCATTATCATTTAGTCAGAAAGTGTGAAATATAAATATTGCTTGTTAGTATACTCTTCTCAAGCATTTTTCAAAGAAACCAACATATGTGAGTTAAAATAATATATAATTAATAAATATAGATTAGTATAATTAGAAAGGAAAGATTTACCTAGAGTGATCTCGTTTTGTGAAGAAATGCTCTTTTTTTGGAATCAGGATGCGTGCAAAGGACCTTTCATTTGAGACGGGCGTCTCTCAACTGAAGGGCCAGGTGGAGATCAAAGCCAGGTTAGGACCAGTCAGGAAATCACGTGTCCATGCACATGAAGATCTCAAGGCTTGGGTTAAATAGAAAGGAGAGGGGGTAAACTAGTGGGGGGGGGCGTCTCTGTCGAGGAGTTCAATTTTATACATACCCCGTCACAACCCAAAGCTTGGTCGTAGAATGAAATAATTTTCTAGTAGGGAAAAATATTTTAACAAGAAAAAAATATTTGATATAAAATATGCACTTGACTTTCTCTTATTCCACAAAATAAATGTTAATTCGGATTATAAAAAATAATAAATAAATAAAAATAGATTAATAAAAAAAATTATAGGAAAGTGAGGGGGGGTTATGTAATTGTTGGGAGGGGCCCGAATTGGTGGTAGAGGCTTTGTTTTTCAGATTTACGAAACAATTATAATGTATTAGTTTTAGAGAGAAAAATATAAAATTTCATTGAATTCTTTTCACTTTACTAATTTTTTCGGACTATTACAACGTCAATACAGGAAATGCTAAAATTTACAATATATTAATTAATTGAACCGTATAACCACAGTAAAGATGTTTTCCTCTATTTATGTTCCCAAGGTGCACAACACAAACTCAGCTGACTCCTGGCCGTCTATTGTCGCCCACATTAAGTTATTTCCTATCTTTAACTCTTCCTATCGATTTCTATATTCATTTCCAATCAGGCCCTTTCATACAACTAAGGAAGATGTCCTATTTGAGGTGGGACTCATTTTCCTTGCATCGTTAGGAGGAAATTCTTCATAATATTCCTTCTATATAAGACGGGATATCAAATGCAATTCCTCCTCACTATTTGCTATTGTGATCATTTTCCAATCTAATACTTAAGAATTTGTTTTCAATAAATAAATTTAATAGAGAGGTATATGATGGAGTCGAAATTTCAGGATGAAGATGAATAAAAAAAATTAAAAAAAACTAAAAAAAAAAAAGAGCACCTCAGTAAAATGCGCCCCAGACAATTTTGGGACGGATAAAGGTTAATACATTTCAAAGATCATCTAATAAATAATCGAAATTAAGATCTTATCTAGATGACGCAAATCTAGAGTCCGTATTATGCATTACAAGCAAAATTATTCCTGATTAGAACTCACTAGTGAAAAACTGTGCACAACTCATTGATGAAGACATTGTTAAAGCCGATGATTGTATGTTAGTTTCATTAATAAATTGTGCATGTCGTATCTTGTATTTGACATTTTTATGTGTGACCGGCCAAAATTTGTATCAGCATGAAGAACTTTAATAAAAAAAGTTTGCCTGCCTCTGTAGGGCCTATAGACACCGCCAAGTAAGCCTTTGTAATAAACATAGGTAGGCCTATATATAAATTGCTATAGTATGCTTTATTTCTTTATTATATTCTCTTGATTATAAATACGAGAATCAAAAAAAAAAAATAAAATAAAATAATCATATTATAAGTCTGAAGTTTATATGACAACTAATAAAAAATTTTATGGACTCATCTTAGGGAAAAAAATTGAATCCGAGTTGAAAAGCAGCAGTTAATATATTCAGTTCATGGAATGGAGATGCTTGAAAATGATATAAATAATACATATAAGTATTTACGCCATGATGAAAGCTCATGCCTGAGAAATGAATAGAATCTCATGAAAAGAAAGATCAAATTTCTATTTTTAATTAGACTTTTACTATTAAGGATTTTTGGTGCTAATTGAATTAAAAAGAAATCACTTTATTATACTCTGTTGGTTACAAATGCACAATGAATTGATAAATTATTTGGCTTATTTTGCTCCCTATGTCCAAATAGAATTCCACTTTTGGAATATTTGTCTTGACGCTTGAGTACTTTTTGGTTTCTTCTATCCAACTAAGAAATTGTATTCTTGTCAAATGTTAAAATAAATGATATTTTGTAAATATATAAAGATCCATTCAATCAAATGTGATATACAAGTGCCCAAAGACCGACAAACAGATAAGTAAGAGAAACACACCCCTCTTGGAACTTTTATTTGAGCTTTATTTTAGTGATATTTATTTTTTTATTTTCTATTTAATATTTCTGAGCTGTAATTATGTTTGATCTTTGTTCCCTTTTCCTTTGTAAGAAATCGAATATATTTCGTTAGAAGGGGAATGTTAGCCAGATCATAATAAAAGTTCTCTGAAGTAGGAAATAAAAGTGAAAAAAAAAAAATTATATTTTGTTGAATAATGTTAAAAAAAAGAACTCATTCAATTAGATTATTATTTTTATTACAAATTTTTGGAAATCTAAGTCACATTTCGACGTCGAGCCACAACATATAGAGAGGCAAAAATTACAATTAATTAATTAATGTTAAATAATGGAAAATTTATAATTAAAAAAATACGCCTTTTATTCAGAATTAATATTAGGATTTTAATGTGGAAAAGTTCCTTTATTTAAGATAATAATGTTTCATTTGCAATTTCTAAATTTTTCTCCCTACTGATCCAAGACACCCAATTAATATAAAATAGAATTGTTAATGATGTACAAATATTTTAATAATTATCTGATTTTAGCTTCCTTCCATAGGCTAGACTCATTTTACAGCTCCATTGAAGGCTTTCAATGCATTATATATAAAGAAATAATTTAATTGCTTCACTATATGATGAAAGCAATATATTATTATATAAAATTAATTCCTAAAGAAAGATCTTTTTTAAAACCCGATAAATATACAAAACAAATTATAAAAATTATTTTATTTACCTTGAAAGAATTATCAGACATTTCGGGAACGAATTTATTAATAAACTAATTAATTTCAAACACTAAATAATTACTTTTATAATTAAATATTAGAAAACACTCATTCTCTCTCAATATCGACACAATAGATGAAAAGAAAAAGTTAGTTCGAGGGAAGTGAGGGCGCTGGCAACAACGAAGATGACCATGCAAATCAAATCAAATATTAAATTCAAATTAAAAAAAATAAATAAATAATATTTTCAAATAATAATAATCTATTAATCTAAGAAACTTTAAAAAATTGAAAATACTATTATTTATAGTAAAGTTAATGTCATATTCATTCAATAAAAATATTTTATTGGTTTCAATTTATTAGTAGGGATATCACCAAAATTTAGAACGGCTGATATATGTCATGGAGAAAGGTCGTTTTCCGGCACCAAAGGAGAGATCTACCATTTGCTATGATTACAAATGATAGTTATTTGAAATAAGTAGTCACTTGTAAAGCAAAGTGTATGTGTTAGTCAAAATGGGATTTGTAGTTGATTTACCTGTAGAATGCAGGTGGATGTGCATCAGCAAGACAAGGAATTATGAAACGTTCATCACGTCGAACCTCCAGAACCATAGAACGTTCTGGAAGCATTGGTGCTGAGGGTCCCCTAGGGTCGGTGACGGTGACCCGAGCTGATCCCTCACTCACAATAGTTTCACCACTAAGCCGATGGGTCACCCGACATTGGTAACTGTGGAAGTTGTCCGAAGGAGAAGCGTTCCAAATAATCAGTTCTCCGCTAGGTAGCATGTGATATTTGCCATCTGAAAAAAGAGAAAAAAAAATCTAAATGATGAATATTCTAAAAATCAATATTTGAAATTTGTATTGCTTAGTTTATATTATATATTAATTAAATTTTGTTAAAATAAACCATCATAATGACCCAAGCTATTATCTAAGCCAGTGGTAGACAACGTCGGGTACTCGAAATAAAAAAGGAATGGCGGAAGATACCCATTCGTGTAATACTTTGAGAAGGAAAATGGAGATGGCAGCCAAAGCAGGATGGATCAGGTTTAATAAATCTCCCAGAGATAGGATGGGTCGGTCTAAGTTTATTTAGTCATCCCCATTTATAGGGAATTATACATATGTGAACTTTCAGAAAAATAAACATTTGATTAAACTTGTTTTGTCAATAATAACAAAATATTTTTGTTAAATGCAATTTACCAAATGACCAAATTATTAATTGATTTTTCAATTAATTGCTTTCTGCTCCTTTTCGTATGGGCAGTTGTTAAACCACCCAAGAAATTTACATCTGCAAATTCGTGTTCCACTCTAGAGGAACAGAGGAGCTCTTGAGCAATTAATCGAAAAATCCACTAGTAAGTTGATCATTAGGGCTAGGTAAAACTTTTGCTTCTCAATGTTCACTCCTCCCAATTTTTTATTCCCTTGTATAGAATAAATAATAGAACTGTTTCATTAAAATCTAAATTATTTAATTTTAAAGATACAAAATATGTAGTTTAGTTAGGTTATTTAAAGACTCAATTATGGAAAGGTTTATCCATTACAGGGTAACCATGAAGTTTCAATGAACCAGTTAGGGACAAAAAATAAAAGGGAAAAATTAAAAATATTACAAAAGATAGGAATATAAACTAAATAAAAAAAAAAAATCATAACATGTTTTGATTATGCCAACTTGCTTATAAACTGTTTTGACAGTGACTGCAAGGATTTCAGATTCCACGTGTTTAGTAATCATTTGATTAATTCCTGTTTCCAAATATGCGAATTGCAGTGCATTTTATCTGCGGAAAACTTCAAATCCCAAAAAAAAAAACTCTTTTATTACCCCCAATGACTGTAACAAACTCTTATTATAAGCAAAACAAATTAAAAAATGTCCGTTATTGGTAATTTTACCTGTTTATTGATTTCTTTTTAAAATAATAAATAAATAAAAAAAAAAAAAAAAACAATCACAATAAGTTTTATAAAATTATTTACAATTAAACAATATTTAAAAGAAAATGACAATCTTTTTGTTTTTAACAAACAAGCAAGATAATAATCAATAACTTTCTTCCCTTGGGCTATTTATGCCTTTAAAGTTAAAGAAAATGGAGTCATACCAGGATAAATTTTCTTTTTATTAAATAAAATTCATTGGCAAGTTTTGAACAGCATAATAAGTTCATAAAGAACCTGGATTAAAAGAGAAATTTAATGATCTCGGGGTGGTTCTCTTGTTTTTCACTAAACAAATTTTATAAAATATTTTAATTGGATTCCCTTCTTATGACGCATGATAAAATTTTTGATTTTTATTAATTCAATCTTAGAGAAGAACATAATAAAAGATAATAAAGTGTCTTTCGACCTTATCTTTTGTCCTTTGTAATGTATGAGTAAAAGAAATTAATAGAGTTGCCAGTGAAATCCTAAAAATTAATTTTCTCTCTCTCTCTCTCAGCAAGGCCAAATAAAAGTGAATGTTTCTCAAGAAGCCTAATGCCAATATTACATCTGAGTAGAAAACATTATACATATATAAAATAAATAAAAATGAAAAATTAAATTAAAAATTTTTCTTTGAATGGATATGTTTGTGAATGCGATTTGTAGGGCTTCAGGAGCCTTGAGTTCTTACCCTTGATGTTTGTAATTTAGCTGAAAATCAATTCGATACCGTATGAGAGAGTCAGATAAAGGAAACCTAAAATCTCCTATCATTATTCATTAAAAAAATAATTTCTCGAATCTACTAGATATTATTTCTAGTTTCTCCGTAGGATTAACTTAATCTATGTTAATAATGATGGTTTTAGAGATAGAATCCTATCTACGAAAAAGCTTTTGAATGAAGATTATCACAGTGAGGCTGAATTCAGGTCGTAGCCAAGGGAGGCAAATGTGGAGGCTGAACCAACTCGAGCGCCACCCAGAACCGGCCAAGACGTCACATACCACCTTTTGTTTGTTATTTAGAAAGTAAGTAATAGTCTTAAAG
>JAAAKE020142170.1:0-13370 GCA_010014785.2 Anisolabis maritima
CTAACGTTATAGAAAAGGATCAAAATAACAATTCCCATTTTAGTAAAAAATAAAATTTACTTTTTTTTTATCTAATCTAATAATATTTAGAATTGGAAAAAAAAATATTAATATACATGATTTAAAATATTAATAGTTCTTTGTTAAATATTTCCAAACCAAGCAACCCTTAATAAATAAAATAATTGTCAACATTATATTTTGAATCTTTTCGTTTATTTGGGTACCAATGCAACTGAAATAAATTAGAAAAAAAAAAATTTTAGTTTTTCAATTCTTAACTAACCACTCAATAAATAAATAAAAATAAATTCTAACTTTATTTTTTAAATTTTATCGAGTTTATTTGCTTCAGAATTAAATTTAAGAGAATCTTACCTGCTTCGATAATGTGATGTCTGCTGATACACCATTTTTAATTTCGAATTTTTTGAAAAATGGCGGTGGATTCTTTGTTAGGGGTCAGTTAAGGAGGTTGGTCCACCCTCCAAAGTCAAAGAACATTATAAACAGTACGAAAGTTTAATAAAATAGGAAAATAATTGAAACAATACCTTCTTACTATATATTAAATATATATATATAAGAGAAAGTAAAAAGTTACTAAAATAAAAAAGTTTAAAAGTACTTTCCATAATGAATCGCTTAATCTTCTTAAAGAAAAATATCTAAAAAGTTCATAAAAGACAAAATTTTTTTTTGATTAACCCCTCCCTCTTCCCCGACTAAACAAAACGTAGCTACTGCCAGGGATTAAAAGACAAAATTTTTCCGAGTACTGTACTGTCCTTAAACATATATATAATAGTATCATTTTATGACGCAAACACAAACAAAATAAATCTTTTTTTGAATAGCAAACTTTTATGCTTTTTTTAAAGCTCTTTTAGCTCAATGGAAAATTAACGAAGATTAAATAAATGAAAGATTAACCTCTGCTTATCAAACTTGTAATAGGTAGACACTATACACACCTAGAGTACGTTTAGAGATTTGTTAAGAAAGTAAAATTTTTTTTTTAATTATCCTCCTCCCCCCTTCCTCCTCCCACCATACTTTCAAAGAGACCCCGGATAACGATCTCATAGAAGCCTCCGTCAACCCGAAGGAAGCTGTTCACCCCTTGAAGGCCAATTACAACTTACCCAATCGCAATTCCCGGGTAAACATTCCAACTTGGCCAATGAGAGAGAGAGAGAGAGAGAGAGAGAGAGACTTGGTCTTAAGTCTTAACGACTTGGTAAGTCTCTCTCTCTCTTTCTCTCTCTCTGACGAGACCTCAAAGGTCACATTTGCCAAAACAAATTATAAAATAAACCATTGGAAATAAAAACATCTTCTACTCTACTGATAAAGAAAAACTTTTTCTTGTCTATTGTTCTTTTTAATTTATAATAGTTCAACAAAAACAACAAAAGTAAAAAAATAAAAACTTCTCTAGACTTATTTTCAAAATGTTTATTTTATCTTTTTTAGATAATTATAAAATTGTTCAATTGGCTAATCTTTTCCCTTCTTGAAATAAAATTTCAAAGAATAACATAATTTTTTATAATAGCAGTTCTTTGGCGCCCACCTGCAAGTTTAAACTTAGCGCCTCTCTACAACCCCATCATTTTTTGGCGCACTGTCAGGGTTGGCAGAAGACGGTAAGCAAGACATGAGGACGCTGATGCAAGAGGAGCGTCAAAACATTGCAAAATAAAGAATACATTTTTCTTATGTTACATATAGATAAACTCAGTGAAGCCGATCTAAAAAAGAATTGCAAAGTTATTATATGAAAAATATTTTTATTAAAATATTTTATTTACGCTTTTAATGACGTTTTGACAGCTCAGCGTACAATTACCTTAAAATCTTGCTGATGAAACTATTATAGTTTCATCGAGCATTGCCATCAAACTTTTTGCAAGGTGAGTGTACGCTGAAAAAAGACCAGATGAAAACAGAATCGCTCGTCGAAACGTCATCAAAGCGTAAATAAAATATTTTTATAAAAAGGCTACCCATTTTTTATATCATTTATTTGCAAAAAAACTCCAGCCTAATCATATGATTAAAATAGAATTTTGATCTACAAATTTATTTGAACAGAAATGGAAATAAAGAAAAAAAATGGAGAGAAATTGTAAGAAGAAAAGAAATAGTTTCAAGTGCAAAAGCATTTTTTTGAGGGAAGGGAGGCATTAATTACTGTTTTGCATAGAGACGCTGTCATCATTTCTTCTATTTCTTCTAGCCCTACCCTTTTGGCTGAAAAAATTTTTTCCAGATTTTCTTGCAATTGAAAGGTAATAGTCATGGAAGTGGTCCCCTCTCTTATACTCAAGAAGCGAGGAAACTGGGGAAGAGACTATATGTAAGTTGGGTGAAGTCTGGGATAACTGTAAAATTTTTAAAAGAACAAAATTTATGATACATTTTAATCTAGGCATTTTTTGGATGCGAAGGACCAAATTAAAGGAGAGTGTTTTTATATAAAAAATAACAGGATAATGATATAAAATAAAATTTCCGAACACTCCATAAAAATGTAAAAAAATAAATAAATAAAAACATGAATGGACCTTCTTGAAAAAGAAAATTTAAATTTAAATTTCAAAGGAAAACTCAGTCTGCCCCTTTGAGCAGAGGTAGACGTCTCGTATCATGATCCAAGGATCAGTGGTTTGCTCCTCGTCCTGAGAGATAAAATTAACTTAAATTATAATGGTTTAATTAATTAAAATGATTTTAATAAATAAGGTTAGAGTCTACTTGACGTTAGATGCCAAAAAAGACTTCAACTAGAAAAAAATTAATTAAAGGAGTGTGAACAGCTAATGATATTGCATTTTTTTAAATTAAAACAAATAAGAAATATATATATAATATATATACAGTATATGCAGGAATAACTCGCTTATTGTCTTTAATTGAATCCGCACTGAGTGAAACATTATTTCTAGAGGAAATTAAGTAATTTTATTCAAACAATAAAAATTTAATTATTTGTCTAAAATTAATAGAAATAAAAGGGTAAAAAGTACAAGTAAAAGAAAAAATTATTTTTTAATGAGAAAATCAGTCAATGTTATAGCCCTAGCGGCGCTTAATGCATACGTATGTATGTGGCGCCTTCATTTTGGTGCAGAATTTTAAACAAATTATACTTGTTAAACTTTTCCACCACATAATAGTGAATCAATCTGTACTAATTATTACTAAAATTGCAAACCGTACTATAGCGAGTGAAGCCGCACTAAGCGAGGTATTCCCGTATAATGAGGATTCCCTCAATTTTGAATAGTTTTTAAACATTTATTTATATTTACAATATTTGTAATAGAAAAAACAAAAACTTTTTTTAAGTCTTTTTCCGGGCTCTTAAGTCGTTTAAATTAATTCTATATTTATTTAAATTAATAAAATATAATTTTATCGCTCAGGACGGAAACGGTACCACTGGTTTCTATTTGTTTCTTCTTTAAAGAATAGAGACATAAACAGGAACTATCAATATCCTTTAGGAAATTACGAAGTAGAAATTTGAAAAAATTACCGAAAAAGAACTTTTTTTTATTATAAAAGATATTATTTGGTGGTGATATTAGAATAAAATAAGAAGAGAGAGGGTATTTCAGAGAGGTATTAAAAGGAAAGAGCGAGAGGGGATTTAGCCAGGACATGGGATCTGTATCCGGGTGATGTATCTGAGAGAAGAGAGCTGGAGAAGCTCATCTTGTGGCGGCTTTCTCTCTCTCTCTCTCTCTCTCTCTCTCTCGTTCTCTTCTTCTTCTTGAGCCTCCGGGGGTTCGTCTGAGCAACTGATTGCCGATAAATCCAATCGTAGGGTGGACGGGTGGACACGCCCCAAGCTCTACACCCGCATTCAAAAACACACGTCACATAATAAATTCATCATTTTATTAATGAATTAGAATTTCATTTCTGAAAATTTAATCTTTTTAATGGAATGGAGGTTATGAAATCATATCAAATTTAACTTTTCTTGATTTTTCCGAGATCCCTCAGTTCACCAGTGGTCATAGAAAGAGTGGCTAAATTAATTTTCTAATATAAAAAAAAATTGTTCAAATAAAAGTGAATTTGCAAGACAATTTTTTGTTACTAGTCCAAATTTTAGTTCCTTGCAAAAAGTTATTCGACATAGATATTTTAAAACTTAGCCATCCTAATAATTGACAAACAAAACCTTAAGCTCACACTATGCTTTATTCTTAATAAATTTAATAGCCTTGTTCCTTGTGTAGAGATAGAGGTCAGTGGTTGACTTTCCGTCCAAAATTGATTTAAATTATAATGGCTACCAATTAATATAAATAAATATAACGAGTCTAAATAGCTTCACATGCCAAAAAAAACAGAGAGTTATAAGTACTTGAAAAATTCAGAGTGGTAAAAATTTAAATTTAAATGTTTTGCCAATTACTTGAAGTCAATTTGCGGCCCACCGAGCTTAATATCATTCGGATTCATGAATTTAATTTTTTTTTTTAATTTCTATTGAAAATGTTAGTACCTAGTTTAAATAACAAATAAGACCCTCGTTTTTATTTATATATATATATATCATAAACCTTCCTATAGTACTTAAGAGAGAGTGGGTATAGATGAATCCGCCCATGGATCACAAGTAAGATAGGATGCATCAGCAAAATCTACCAAGAGGCGAGAAGTAGCTACCTAAATATTTTTAAGTTTTTTTCTCAAAATCTTCTCCAATTATTATAGAAGATGACAATTAGCTGAGGGAATGAAGCAGACAAGCTTCGTGGAATGAATATTCAAATTAATTCCAATGAAGTTTCAAATCCACTTTACAGGAAAATTTTATCCAACTTTATCAGTGATGTCCCTGGGAGAGAAAACGGGAATCCACTCAAGAACTATCCCAAGAAGAGTAACCACATCGTGTCAGTTCTGACAAATGTGATTTAGGAGAAGAGATAAATAATTGAAATTCATAAAGGAAATACATGAAATGCTCTTATTATATCAGCTTATTTTCAAATCGGATTTAATTTTGATGGTCTCTTCGGTATCCTTGATATTCCTATCATTATTTTTTTTTTTTTTCAGGAATTCAAAGTAATTTGGAATTATTTAAAATTCCAAGAAAATCCAGAATTTTTTATAAGAAATAACTATTTACCAAAAAGGATTATCAATTGGAATATTTTTGCGTAAATATTAATGAAAAAAGTTTTGTATCCTTGATATCTTGATTTGTCGATGCTGTCAAATTCGGAACAATTTGAGAACTTTCTCAGTGTCTAGTCAGAAAAGAGTAATAACAAAAAAGTAATTACAGTACTTTTATTAATAAATAAGTTAGTCTGATTTATTTTTGTCATTGATAGTATATTCATTTTCTCCTTTTTTTTATCAATTTATTTCCCGGCACGTATCACAGGTGGCATTCATACTCTAATTTGAGAAACACAGGTGTGATATATCGCCTTTTTATTGATCTCTCTTTCAACTTTTTATGATTTTTATTATTCAAAACGGTCCCCAAAGAGAGTGGAGAGTTTGAGAGCACCCTGTATATGCGTTGATTGCATAGGTGATGGGATGCGATGTGATGAGGGTGGAGAGTCCTTTTGTAGCCGTAGGCAATAAGGCTCAAGGGGGTCCCCCAACTTTTTTTTTATTCCTCCAAGAAATTTGATTGCATGCTGACAGACACAGTCCAGGCACAAAAAATTGATTTCCAATTCATTCGGACCCGAGATCCTAATTTCAATAAATTTGTTTAAAATTGAAATGGAAAAAGCTTTCTTATCACATGTTTATTATTAGAAAAAAAAAAAATTCCAAGCCGATCTATTTTCTTTATATTACAGAGGGGTTGAATTCAATGATCTGGAACGCTTGAGCTTATACTTTTCCTATGGGAAGCTGACAGAGATAGCATAAAAGAGTTATCTCTGTTCTTTTCGGACCAATGTGCGCAAAATCGTCGTGTGCATTCTGAAAAAGAAGCGTGTGCATGTGTATCACAAATGAGGTTTGATACTTTAACATTTTGAACATATATAACATATATACTAAGATAAGAACAGAGTGCTCTCTCCGTGAGTGCTATGGCATTCTCTCGCTTCAGGATAATTTCGTTCAATGGTTGAACTCCTGTTATCAAAAAAATCAAAAAAATCAAGCTTGATATAATTCTTTTCTGATGGAGGAAATTTTGGAAAAAAAAAGTCAGACAAAAGACTAAAGTTTGAAGGAAGTTTCAGGGAAACGTTAGTAGGTTAGTGAAATGATGTTAAGTTTTTTGAATTTCACAGAATGACTCGGGTATAATAAAAATATTTTCACTACGAAATGATCATGCTTATACTCGTATATATATATATCAAATAGAGGATGGCCAAAAGTCAGTTTGCCAATACAATTTTACTATAATACAATGTTCCAATATCCCGGTTTTCTATTCACTATTTTAAATTCTTAGATAATATATAGATATTTTAGATCTAGATGGCTGGGGTCACACTCTGTTAAATCATATAGTGAATAGTTGACTTTTTTTTGTCAAGCGACACAATCCCGTACGTTTATTCTATTGGGGTATTATAAATGACAACATCTTTTCAAAAAACTATTAATATTGACCACTTAAAGTTGTTAATTGGGAATCCTTTTAAACATATTAATAATAACAAAGAATTAATTGTACTCCTGTTGAGGGCAGATATAAAGATTGTATAGAACACAAGGCTCATCATTGAGAATTTTTGCTAATATTTGTTCATATTTTTTATAATAATACATGATTTTTTACATATTTGATTCTTGATATTTTAAATGCAAATGGATAAACTGATCCTGTATATAACAATAATTTCAATCTATGGGCATCTACCTAAACAAGAGCCTTTATTTTCTGTATAATGTGTATATGGAAATTTGAAAAATGCCTATATCTCCTATATCATTGTTTCGGTTCTCGGTAAATTTTAATAAAATAAAATTAAAACCGTAGAGAGGGAATTATTATGTTAAGTTTTAAAATTATAACCCTAAAGATGCCAGAAATTATAAGAAAAACAAAATGGGTTACATACAAATATATCCATTGTATGCCTGTACTATCCTTCCCCCATCCTTACGCCTCTGTCTGTATTCATGATCAGATCAAATTAGTCTAGAAAATTTTCAAACTTTTTTTTATAAATTTATCAATTTTAAATTCTTTATGAAGATGAATAAAATAAAAGATGTAATGATGAGAATTGTCATTTGAAACAATTAAATAAGAGGTAGAGTAGAAGAAAACAACATCTTTGTTTGAAAATTTTACGAGTTTTCTTCTCTCTCTCTCTCATCTTGTATGCAAATCTCTCCCTCTCTCTCTCTCATTTGGAAAACTTGCTTAATTTTATTTATACCCACCCATATTTCACTCTTGAGACAAATGACAGGGGGTTTCATAAATCTAAATGCCGCCGCCGCAGCCGCCCTTTTAGGTATAATTTCCTATAACGTCACTCGCCTCTCCCATCCTCTTCTCCGTCCTTATTTGATACTTCATACTTCTTTTGACATCTTAAACGTCCTCCTTCTCTCTCTCTCTTTCTCTCTTTCTCTCTATAATCCTTTTAAGTATTACAAGTAGCTGTTGAGAAATTCAACTCTTTAAATATGAATGACTTTTGCCAACTCCCTCTCTCCTATTTAGTTTTATGTTCTGTTGACAATATTAAAATTCAAATCTATTCCCATCTTGAAATATTTATTTTTTTCATTTTCTTAATTTAAATAAATATACATACAATAATGTGATTAAATAAAGGTTGAAGCACATAGTAGATAATACATTTATAAATGTTCGACTGTTTTCTATTTTCTTTGTATTGTCGAAAAATTATTTATCAATTAGTCATAAGGTTGAGCACATTTTCTCATTTGAAAATGTGATTAAAAAATACTTTTAATCTTTAAAGTCTTTAATTTTTTAAATAATGGCAAGAATAGCACAAGAGTTTTCTACAATCTGATAGAAAGACAACATCAAATTTTAGCAACGATCAATCCACCCGTGATAATATTTATTTAAACCTGAAATATCTTCTCAGGTAATATGAGGAAAATCTTGACCCTTAGAACAGAAGAAAATCTCTTGTTTCATGATGTTTCATAAGAGTCAGGGATTTGCGTCTTGGGCTTATTTAAATTAAAATGACTACAAATAAATATGAACGGAGTTCATATGGCCTCATAAGTCGAAAAAGATTTAAATAAATTTTCATCGGACGGATCTGAAACCACATTGCTTGACTTTTAAGATTACCAATATTGACAAGATCAATAACTTTAAACTCTAAGGCAATAGGGGCTACATGGAAGTTAGTTTTGTCTGAGCCATTTCTATCTCTGTTCAACAATATATCTTTATATAAATGTTAAGATGTGGGGATGCCGAATAAATTTTTATAAGGATCAAACAAATATAAATAATATTTGACCTAAATAAATAAATAAATAATAAACAAAAAATAGATATATGACCTTCATGACTTTATAAAAATTATATACGAGGGTGGTCTGAGGTAACTAACATAGAAGAAGACTGTTTTTTCGAGTTTTTTAACTTTACTTTTCGACATAGTCTCCTTTTTTTAAAACATTTGTTCTACTGATATCCAAGTCGCTTAATCCCATCACTATAATACGACGAATCAAATATATCAAAATAATCATTTGTGTCTGCAATCATTTCTTCATTTGATGAAAAACTTTTACCACCAACCCAATTTTTCATGTTTGGAAACAAGAAAAAGTCGGTCGGAGCTAAATTTGGACTGTAAGGAAGAATTTCGAATCGTAATTCAACTAATTTTGCCGTTGCAATTACCGATGAGTGAGCCAATGCATTATTATAAGTGAACAACACTTTTTTCTAGCCATATGGGGTCATTTTTTCTTTAATTTTTTATTCAACTGAAGTGGTTACACGAATTCGTTTCTGGTCCTCAGTTAGCAAACGCGGCCATCTTGCTGACAGTTTTCTCATATGCAAGTGTTCATGTAAGATATTGTATGATCAACACGTTCTTTTGTTATAAATTATATTGTATTATATTGTTATAAATTTGACAAATGACAATCATGTGTTCATTGTGGTGCCATTTTTGTATTACCTGACTCACTTTTCAGACCGCCTTCGTATTATTTATATTAAATATATATATATATATATTTAAAGATTGTAGAAGATATGAAAATGAAGATTGCTGACGCACA
The DNA here is from genome assembly GCA_010014785.2 of Anisolabis maritima. Classification (NCBI taxonomy): domain Eukaryota; kingdom Metazoa; phylum Arthropoda; class Insecta; order Dermaptera; family Anisolabididae; genus Anisolabis; species Anisolabis maritima. The sequence goes on from JAAAKE020142170.1 coordinate 9,259, forward strand.
GTTCTCCAAACTGTCGACAGAGGGAACACAAGTCTTTTTATTTTAATGTAAATTTATGCAAAACCATGATCTTACAAATGAACACAATATACGATACGTATAAACAATTTTTTTGGGAATAAACAGGCAAAATAAAATAATTTTTCTCATATTTACAATGGAAAATATTTCAGAGCACGTGACTAGCACTATAATAATATAGACCTATAAAAAGAGAAAATTATGTAAACTTTTTAATTCATAGACTAGGATATAAAGACATGATTCCTCATCTCTCTCTGAGAGATAGAGATAGAGGATTTATATGCATTTAAACTCGTCGACAGAAGTTTTGGAAAATTGGGAAATAAATATGGCTTGCTTTGGGGCGGGAAGTTTGTAGGGGTTGAACGCTAATCCCCATCTTGCAGAATAAAGAATCGCCAATATAAGATATGAGAATTTATTACCCCATGTGGGGAGGAGGCTGAGCTCATCCCATTCCTCCCCCCACGCTTTCGCATTATCCCTTTTGTCAGAAACGATACGGCTAAATGGTGGTGGTGCCTGGAGAGGGGAGGGGTAAGGATGGCTTAAGCCCACCAGTGTGTTCCCAAAGACACTTTATATCGTATAATGATCCCCCTCACACACCTACATTCCACCCATACATAGAAACAGCGAAAAAATTATAGCGAAATAAATCGGGAGTGGCCTCCCCTCAACTTTCTCGAATACACATACATTCTCCAGCAAAAAAAAAAGACAGGATACATAAATTTTTTAGTTAAAATAGTAATTACGAGCCTTTAAACTCTTATTTCTGTTTAATAAATTAATTTTATTATAAATAAATCTTAATTTATTCAAAATAGGGAATTTTTATCTTAATAAATAATTTAATTTTTCTAAATAAAATAATAATTTTGGCAATTTGAGACGATAAGAAGGCTCAATGAAATTGGTTTACTGAATAGACGTCCGGCACTTGTTCCAAAATTATTTCAAAGACATCGGATGTAAAGGCGTTCTTTTGCCCATCATTAGCTTCATTGGACAGTCGAATAATTGGGTACTGTTTTATTCACAAATGAGATCGAAAGTATTTTTAAGGGAGCGTTTCTCTGCTTAATCTTTGTGTAATTCTGGAATTAGAACCATTCCCAAGAATTCAAGTTATGGATTGGGGTAGCATTAACATTAACGGTCGGATTTTCATCGAAAATGGAACACTAACAGAGAGATACATAGATATAGAAGAAATTCATGAAGAAGTTGTGATCCCGATTGCGCCTTTTATTGTTGATAACTTTTTACTAATGCAAGATAATGCACGCCCTGATTATCTTGTTAATAATTACCTCATATTCATCAAGTTAAAATCACGAAATTAAATTGACCCGCACGTTCTCCGGATATGTATCCGATAGAATATTTATGAGTTATGTTAAAAAGACACATTAGAAGACATTATCCGGCTTCAGTGAATTTGGAATAACTTAAAGGTGCTTTTGGAGATATCATTTTACTGAAGAAGGGGTCTAGAGCTAATTATCTCCATGCCAAGAAGAGTTAGAGCATTGAAAAATGCGAGAGGAGGAAATACTCGCTAAAAAAAGCAAAAAAAAAACTGATAAAGAATATTTTATTTTAAATTTATAGGTCAATAATTGTAAAGTTGAGTGGAAGTGTTTTTCTAATTTTTCAAAAAAAAAAAAAAGATCTAAATTAATTTTTCTTAAAAATATTCTTTTTCTTGGGCACATTATTTTTTATTTATGATGTAACTTAGTTATTCTCTAAAAATAAAAAATAAGATTCTCAAACAGTGTTCTCTTCCCGACAAAAATTTATTTATATTATATTGGCTTCCAAATGGTAAATAAACAAGGAAGGAGTCTAAATGGCCGCAGATGCCAAAAAAGACTTAAAAAAAAAATAAATATTTATAATGTTTTACCACAGGTCTTCCTAGTTTTTTTCAATCGCAATACTTTCTCACTATATTTTATAATGTTTTATAATTAAAAATATTGAAAAAAAATCAATTTTTCAACCTTTTTCTATCATCAGAAAATTTTAATCTCATAATAATAGAATAGATTCTTTATCTACTTAATAACATAAATACAACTTCCTGTTACCTAACATAAGGAAAGCTGAACGATATGGTGTCACACCAGATTTTTCGCGTCGGTTCACAATTTTAATTTTTAGAGAAATTTCTTTGGTGTGTATTATTATTATTATCAATATTATAAAAAAATTTAATTTAATTAATTAAATTGACAATTATAAATAAATATGCCTGAATCATTGTATCGTAAATAAATATATCGTTTAATGTCTATATGGCCTCAGATGCCAAAAAAAAATTTAGTCAATTTTAGCTGCTTAGGCTATTTTGACTGAAGATATACATACATTTTGAAAACCGATGGTCTCTGGCAGACGTTCAGCACTTGTTTCTCGGAGCCAAGCAGCAGCCTTACTTATTGACAATAAGTGGTGGCTGTTGCTCTTGCTAGAATTTAAAGGCTAGATGTAATTTATTAGTTCTCCTATCTTTTTAAGGGATTTTTAAAATCTTAAATTGAGGGCCTCTATATCGAAGTTTAAGATATAGAATAGTTTAAGAGAAAAATTACTAAAAACATAAAAACTTACAAGAATCAAGTGGGTCCCAAACAATTTGGGGGAGGAGGATAAGGGTTAATATATTTCAAAGATCATCTAATAAATACTATAATTGTTTTATGAATTTTAATCAATTTTGAGAAAATTGAAAAAACTAAAAAAGTACACAAGTAAAGTACTGGTGCTCTTTTATTCAAAAGCTTCGAGGCGCAAACGACAAGGGTACCTACCTTAAATATAAAAAAGTTTTTTCGTTTTTGAGAAATCTTGTTCACATATATACAATTCAAGCTTATAATAAAAGGGACATTTTTGTAGTAATTCAACATTACTACTTTCTTATTTTTCTTCTATTTTATGTTGGTAATTTAATACCAATTTTAGAGAATTCAAAAGAAAAATTATTTTAATGAAAATGGCATTTTTTTAAAATCTTGTTATAAAATGAAAATAAGATTATCGAATTTACATTTTTAAAAAGACCTATTGTATATTTATAATATTATTTATATATATTCCATAAATAAAATAATCTTTCTCTATTACAAAGAGTATATACGTATATTTAGATTTCCAGACCCCCTCTTTAACTAGCAAGTTAAATAATGCAAATTTAAATGAGAATAAAGAGGAACAATTTTTTTATTTTTCATTCCCGATTACAATAACCAGTGTTATATTAATGAGGGCGAGAAAGAGGGAGGGAGTTGTTCGTTCGATGGCATACATGGTAATTAAACCTGGCTATTGACGATAATATGAATCATGTAGAGTTAATAACATGAGGAAAAATAGACCCCATGCCCCATAAACAGTCCATTAATGTGCCATTGAGTGAATGATTATCAACATGGCACGTGTGTAGTTGTACCTACTAAACAAGAACATAACTGTCCTCGTTTAAAATGCCAAACAACTAATATATTAATATTAACAAAATAAAAATTATCTAGAACAACATAAGAATTTCCTAAAATATTTTCAATTTCATTGAATGCTTAAAACAATCAGAGACTCTAATGAGATTGTTTTCGTGATGTTTGTAAAATTCTAAAAATGTGGTCTCAATGGGTTGACAATTTTGCTGATTTGAGATATAACAAAAGAATAGAAGAGAGTAGGGCCCTAGCCAGGGGGCTTTCAATCACAACTAAAAATCTGGACTCTGAAAACCAAATATGAAACACATAATTGGTTGTCCAACAAGAAGAGTGACGACTTTAAGAAATTTGATGGGAAGGATACTTCCCATGAATTGAAATAATAAATTAGTATTATTTTTTATAAAAGTGATTTTAAATTTTGTTAGAATAAATAAATTCACTTTTTTGGATTCATTCTTAGTGGTGTCAAAGAGTAATAATAAAATATATTTTAAAAAGTTAAGACATTTCAAGCCCTGTCCCTTGGTGCAGAGCTGAGCTAGAGGTCTAGCTTCTCGTATCAAAGGTCAGTGGTTCGCTTCCCATTCTGAGCGACAAAAATTTATTTAAATT
>JAAAKE020142192.1:0-13370 GCA_010014785.2 Anisolabis maritima
GGTAAAGAAGAAAATGAATTTAATCTTCTCGACTCGCCACCGTTAGCTTCTCCAGATGCAAAAGGTATTCAAGATAATAAATTTGTCTCGATACGTCTCCGAGATCGACAAGCATATAAAGGTTTTTATTTTGGTTTAACTTGCCTTTTCCCAAGAATAACTATTTCACACCGCCATTAAATCTCTTCTATTCATATTTTTAATATCATTCTCCATAAGGATAATAATGGATAATGATAATCAGGGGTGTTGAAACAAGAATCTTTAGCTTAGACGACAGGTAGTGTTAATGATATCACAAAGAACTTCTAATCCAGAATATTTGTAGGAAAAACGAACCCCTCTAAGACTATATTTAAAACTTCTTTAGTACTGAGCTCACAGCAGAGGGATGGAGCCAACGATTGCATTGTTGCCAACGCTGAGCAGCCGTAGAATTTTTGGCAACTTGGTTGCACTCTGATTCGTTGCTGGACTGTCAGCCCTCCGCCTCCCTATCCCACCCCTCCATTCCTTCAAGAAGAACTGCTTCCTTTTAACCAATCATAATGAAAGTTGACGTTAGAGTGAGGGAAAGCTACGCCCGTCTCCTCCTTCCCTCTCTATTTTCCTATAATGATACCTCAATATAATCAAGCTGAATCCCCTTTTAAACAATAGATTTCATATATAGGGAATATTCGTTTAGTGGTTATATACAGAATAAACTTTTTTTATGATTTATCATTGTGTTTTATAGACAACTTGACTAGGTTAAGAATTTAAGAAAGGAACAACAAACTTTGAAATCTGTCAACAAATTTATATACCCACTTCAAACAAAAATTAATAAATTCATGAATGCATATACGTATAAATGGTACAAAATTTAATATGTTTATGAAATGTGCAAGTTTACGATCGAATAACAAATTTTACTTAGATGTGTCTATAAATATTTATATTCAATCTTTAGTGGTCTGATGTGGCCATCACATGAAATACAAAACAAACAGAATGATCCGTCTTTTTGTTCTGCTTCTCTATTTGTTTGCCTAAGGTGCTTTCATTCACTGATTTTAGTCTTTATAAAATTACGTTAAGTCACAATATTTATAAATTTTTCTCTCCTTCAAATTTTAATTTGGAATTTTGAAAAAATATTCCCTCCCCGGGGAATCGAACTCTCAGCCTTTAATTTTTAGGACCATTAATCCTACCTTAGAGAAACAGTCGGATAATCAAAGATTTTGTCCTGATTCCCGGTGAGGGAATATTTTACGTTAGTGTGAATGATACCGAATTTATAATTAGTTATTTCACATTAACGTAAGGCTTGATGATGTTTTATTAAATGACGAAATTGTAATTTATTATTTAATCTACGCCATATACATTCCTTCATTGAATCGAGACGTCAAATGGACTTTATCAAATATTAAGAAAAATAATTTAATTTTTTTTTTTTATGACTTTTTTTTGTCTGAGGACATATAGACGATATATATTATATATTTTTACGATACACTAATCCAGGCATATTTATTTACATCAATTTTTATGACATCATCATTAATTTCAAATTTTTTCACACAAATCAAAATATCCTGCTTCGATTCAAAAATTTTTCTTAGAATTAATATTGAATATATATACAATTATTAGAAAAAAAAAAATATGTTCAGAATCCACAAACAATTGGAGAAACATCAGAACTTTGTTTTTCTAATTATTAATCTTTCCTTCGCATAACTTTCTGAAGGGAAGTAAAAAAATAAAAATAAAAACTAGTAAATTAAATTACAAATAATATATATTTTCTTGAACAATTCCTTTAATTAGTCTTGATTTTCTCATCTCGGAACTGATCACTACTTGCACATTTTGATTGGCGGCGGTTAAACAACAAACTTTTCTTAGTATTTCTTTTTAAATTATTGTTAATCTTTTAACAAATGAGGCGATGGTTTATTTTATTGAAGGAATTCAATTGGAATTACACTTGTTAAAAAAAATTCAGTGTGATTCATAAGTCTCGAGCCAGCATCTGTCATCTGCTATTTGCTATCTCTTAAAAAAATAATCAAAATTGCATATATATATTTTTTTTGACTCATTCAAATCTTAGAATTATTTATTTGGAATGTAAATAAAAAAAAATTAATATTCAAATCACCGTATTTCTAAGAATATATAGTAATATATTTTTTTGGAATTTTTGTTACGAAAAGGATAATTTAAGAGGAATTATTATGGCATTTATTAATTTAGTCAAAGGCAACATTAGAATAGAGAAAATTCTTCTAACTTAATCCAAGTAAATTATTATTTCCCTTAATTAAAATTTATTCTTATTTTACCGACTAGGACGATATTATGTCATTGAATATTTATTATATTTTTGAGAAAATTTTTCTGTAAAATAATATTTTAGGAAAAATTTCTTCTACCATCCTTCACAAATGTTTTGAATCTTAACAATCAGAAAATCAATCAAGATCAGTAGTTCTTAAACTTTTTAAACTCGCACCTTAATATAAAAAATATTATTTTCGGGACCACAGAGGGGTCGAGATCTCATGATCTAGAGTAGGAATCGATTATTGAAATTTAAAAAGACTATCTATCTTAAAATTTAAAAATTGTGAAAAGAAATGGTCATATTTATTTTAGTTAAATTAACTGCGAATTCAAACTTAAGCATTTCATATAATTTTATTGTTATTAGTTAGTTGAGAGTTTACGGCAAGAATCCCCAGATGCACCCAGGTGATAATAAAAACAGATGATTTATTGTTAGAGACGTTTCGCGCCCCCGTCTTCAGGGTTAACATTGTAAATTATTACAAAATAATTGTACCGACAACTGTAAAAATTGACAATTAGTCAATTGGAAGGAAGTGCACGACCAGCAGATGAAACGTTTGTAACGATAAATAACTTCATTTTATTATCGCCTGGCTCCATCCGGGGACTCCTGTCCTAAACTTCTAATTAAATACAAAAGCCGTCGCAAAAACACATAGTTATTAATTAGTTTAGATAGTTCTGATTGGAATTATTGTACATATTTGTTTAAAGATAAAGAGGAGTATTAATCATAAAATTTAATAAAAGCATTAACAAAAAGATAATTAATTTTAGATTTGGATATGCAATTAATTTAACTAAAATACATAAGAGTATTTATTGTCAAATTTTTTTAATTTTAAGATAGACTTTTTATTTCAATAATCGATATCTATCTTAGACATCATTTAGGGGATTATCTGATTATTTAAGGTCAACACATTTGCGAATGATGGTAGATTTTTTTTTACAGAAAAATTTCTATTATTAATCACAAATATCCTAATGTTAAATTAAATTTGTAAATATTCAATATGATTGGAAATAAATATAGGGTAAATTAGCTAGTTAGAAATGCGAAGTTGGAGATAGAAAATAAAGTAAATTCACTAGTTTCCGATTTGATAGACGGCTAATGAATTTTTTTAACTCAGTAAACTCGAGTATCTTTGTTCCAAAAGTATTATATGTTTTGATGATCTCCCAAGAGGCCCGTGATTAAAAATTTGGAGGTCAGGAGGGTAGAATTTTTTGCGAGTAGCATGCTAATAGTGGCGATATTAGAAGCCTTTGGCCTGTCGAGGACAATGGGTTAGTCTCTACACGGGTATTTATGTTAGCCTTGGTCCGGGTCCTTGCCGGGTGTCTGGCCACCGGACATGGCGCAGAGCGTCGACCCCGGGCAAGGACACAGCTGCCGCCCGACGCCTGGGCCTGACGTGACCCGCACCCTCCACACTCCATACTCTCTCGCTTGCTGATTTTTACTATCTTTTGGGTGAAGTCATTTAAAATAAAAACAAAAAGAAAAAATGAACATTTACACCTTTTGGAAAAAGTATTCACTTCTTTTATAAAATTAAATAATTATTTAAAATAGAAATCGATTGGTGATATTTTGTTGTAATAATATAGGTGTGAGGTAAGGTCATATTCATTTTTGTAAATTGTACTTACTTACTATTTACTAACTATATTAACATCTAAATTATATCTGTCTTTTTTTGACTTGTCTCCCTGAAATCATATTTGAGTTGTCACAATTTTTAGTAAAAGGTAAAGAACCACTTCCATTTGCGGGAAATAGCCCATCTATGATTTCGCTATAATGCAAAATTTGGTTGATTCATATTAAAGCGTGTTCGAGTTATCGTTCTAACGCCCTCGTGGTAAGACAATTAGCTTTTTTTCCTCTTAAAAAAAAAATTATCGTTATTTGACAAAATATAGCTCGTATTTTTGACTATACCAACAAAACAAATTTTTATTCAACGGATTTGAGTCTTTTTTTTTACGAAAATGTCAAAATTTCCTCCCTTCCATTCTTTGCTACGCCTTTTTGATATATTCGTAAGAGGTTTATTACTTAGTATGTAAATAATATTAATATTAAATAGACAACTTAAAACTTGCGCTCTTATCTCATCAAACATTTATAAATAATCATTAAAAATTTTACATAACTATTATAACAGCAAATATTGATTCTTTAATAATTAATATATAGTATTCCATTATATTTACATTCCATCTGATGAATTTTAATGACTTTAAAATAAACAAAAATATATATATATATTTAAATTTATATCTCGGCTTTATAATTTGAATAAGTAAGGAAAGCAGAGAAATGAAATTTTTTAAGTATTTATACAGAGTAGTATTTTCCTTCTAGGAAGAGTGGGAAAAATATTTAAAAATTTAATTTCCATATTTTAATGAAATTTAAGTATTGTATCTTTTTATTTTCTCTTACCTTTTTATATAACCGCTAGCTAGGTGGCCTGAAATCTGGTGTGACAGCTCATAATTCTGCTTTTCTTTCCTTAAATAAGAAAAAGTTATGTGATGTGTTGTCGTCACACCAGATCTTTTTTATTTTAATATATCAAAAAAAAAAAAAAAACATTTTGAGATGTCTACTTTTCATAATTTTTTTTTTTTAATCAGACTAATGTCCTTTTTCAGAAATATTCTTAAAGGGAATTTTATATTCTTTTTACTTTCTCTTATCTAAAAATGTGAGAAGAAGCTTCTTAACTGGGCGAGGAAGTTTTTATTTAATAAATTTACTCTTTTAGATTGTTTAGGCCCAACGGGATTTCCTATACGAACACACACACCTCAAACCCAATCGTTCTTTCTTCCTTTCTGTTTCATTTGAGAATATTACAGATTCTCTTCGTTGCCAAGGGCCTTTACCTCTTCTAAAATAGTCAAAATAATCTCTTATAATTTTTTAATTAAAATATATAAAATCTAAGAATATATTCTCCAATTCGTTATCTTCAAACTATTTCCTATACATTTTTTTTTTTTTTTTTTTTTAAACCATTAATATTCCCTTTATCTATTGTAATTTTTTTTAAGCAATTATATTAAAATATTAAATAAATGAACATTATTCAAACGTGTGTTAGAAGGAGAAGGGGGGGGGGATCAGGTCTTACGATCTGTTGCGAATTAGATATCTAGATAAACGATCAAAGTAAATGTAAATTCGTCGTATGAAGAATTGCTCTAAGAAAAAATAATTTACTTTTTATTTCTCTTATCTTGTAATATACAGTGTTTCAAAACAAAAAAAAATTTCTATTAGGTCGAATAAAATAGGACAATGTATTTTATAAAAATAAAAAATAGACGAAGTAAATTGTCCGGAATATATAACTCCATATTTGTTTGGATAGTAATACTTTTTTTTAATATATATATATATATAACAAATGTCAAGAAATTGACACATAAAAAATAACAAAATTTAATCTACTTCAAAAGAAAAAAGTAGTGAAGGCCAAACAAAATAAATATTATGGTAATTTTTCACTTTCTTTCAAAAAAAGAAAAAAAAGTATATATAAAAAGGCACTTAAGTTGGGAAACGTTCCAGAAGAAGGTTTCGCGTTTGGTAATGGAAATTTTTTATGTGAATTATTTTTGAGATTTTTCTTCAAGAGATATACTATCCCCTCCAAAAATAATTGAACAAACTCTAACTTTTGTTTTGTCTTAATGGAAAACAACAAAACAATATGATGATTTTGTATTTCATAGCTCTGCTGATTTTCCATTTAGACAAAGTAAAAGATACAAGTAGTCCAATTACTTTTGAAGCCGTTAATCGAGCAATTCCATTTCGTATTTATCGTATTTACTACTTACTCTTGCCGATACCAGTATATGTAATAAATATATAGTGAGAAAGTATTGCGATCGCAAAAGTTGAGATTTCAACTGAAATACACGTTTTTCACTATAAAAAAAATGATCTCTCTCTCTCTTTGTGTGTGTGTGTACGATTTTTCAAAAAGGATAAAACATCCGAGGCTCAAATTTTATATTTCCCTTGTTTGAAAATAGAAATATTCCCAAGGGGGGCTACATCTGGAGATATGGATGACATAGTAGTAAATTAATTCCTTCAAACAATATTTATAATTCACTCACTTTTTTTCCACGCTATTAAAAAAAAAAAAAAAAGAAATTTATGAGGATTATTAAATTTCTAAAATTATATTTATTTTTTAAATTAGATTTAATAGTATGGAGAGAGAGAGAAAGAGACTGAATATTCTAGTACCAAATATGGTATCTTGCATTGCATTAGATAATAAATTCGTTCTCCTAATCTAGTAGATGACGAGCGAATATCTCACTAGGCTAGTGTCATATTGTCTGCATGATTCATGCCATGTGATTTTGACAGTAGCCAGTGACATGCCAAGTCGGTGTGTCACATTCCCAACTCAATTGGGCCAAATTGGCCTCGAGGATGTCTCTCGATTACACCATAACCGCCATTTCTCTCTCCTAACACACACACACATTTCATAATCTCGTATTTTATATAAATTATTTGAATTTAGAAATCTAAAGAATTTCTGCAAATTGAATAGTATCTATTCATATGCATTTATTAGTCATTGAAATATTTATACTTAATTAATATAGAAAATGAGTGATTTATAGAAATATTTTCTCCCAATCAAAAAAATTACCTCTCATGTTGGATTCATTCACCTGATGATGCTTTAATAAAGCGAAATCGATCACCTAAAAGAGTAATTTATTTCTCACTTGAAGCCTTCACATCATTCCCCCATCCTCCAGTAACATTCGGTCGTCATTATGGAGTTATTGATTTTACATAATTTTAAACATTGTAAAAAATAATTTATAACATTCAATTGTCTTATATCGACCTATTCATTAAATGTTTCCCGAAGAATAAAATCATCTCATAAAATTCTTAAAGAAATTCTATACTTATAATTATGTAATAGAGATATTTGTGGATTCCCTGGCAATCGGGAATTGAGGTAAGGTAGCCGTATATAAAAGGGGAAATTTTTAATGGGCCGTTGTCTTCTAAAGCCACTAGAAACATTGCTTATGAAAATATTTGGGTCTAAGCAGTTACAGAGGATCATGTCTCCATGATATAATACTAAAAATATCTACCAACTCATGGTTCTCTAAAGCGAAATTATTTTGAAAAAATATTTAGATTAAAATAAGGCCTCATGGTAATTCCCGCTTACCTATATATGATTAGTCAGAGCCCATTATCTGATTGTGCTCCTAAATCTTTTGATGCTATTAATCACATTTTGGTGTTTTTATATTTATATTTACAATTTTTGTCTATAATCATTGCTTAGCCTAAATGGACAAAATAAAAAAAAAAACCATAAAACTAAAATTTTTTAATGAAATGAAAATTCGCAAATTTTTTCACTAATTCTGATATAAATGGATGACGTGATGATATTTAGATCAATAGTAAATTTTATAATTATTTAATTTACACTGGTACTGGCCAAATGCCCTGTGAGCGACGCCACTAATGAACAAGAAAAAAAAAACGTTCTTTTGTCCTGAAGAAGGGCTCGAAACGTCGACTAGTATAATTCATTTATACTTTATTTATTTGATTCGTTTTATATGTACTAAAATTATTATTTAACTTCTTTTGGAATTACGGAAGTGCTTTTTTTTTTTTTCCTAACCAATCTGTTTGATAAATACAAAGAAGTATAAATAATTATTAAATGAAATTGGAACCCTTTTGATCACGCAAGCCGATTGAGTGAAATGATTTTCAGGAAAGGATTCTCGTTAAAAAGGATCAAATGTTGGTTATTCTATTTTTAATGACCTCCTCACCCTCTCCGTCTCTCTCTCTTTCGTTCATTCATTCATTCATTTTCTGAAAATATCTACTTATTTATTAATTCCTATCTAGAAGCAATAAGGATTACTATTTATGAAAAAGAGAATTTAATACTTGACACAAGTTTATATATACATTCTTAGATTATTATTATTATTAATATTTTGTTTTTTCAAAAAATCTTTTAAGGGCCAAATTTGTTATTCTCTTAGGACACAGTCCTGAGTAACAAATTTTTTTAGTTTAAAAAAAATTTTGATTCAATATCAGAGGCCTCGTGCGGGGCTGCACTAGGTACGGGGCTCAGTGCAAGTGTACCAATTGCATCATCGTTAGACTGTATCTGAATTTAATAAGCAAAAAATAAATAAATATAAACAAAAACTTTTGAATGAGGAATTAATTATCATTTATTAAAAGAATACTTTTGGTTGCCTAACTTCAAGGGGCCGGAATCGGAAAGCTCTTCTTGTAAGAGGTAATAAACTCTACCATGAAAATTTTTTACTTGATTAAATTTATTTAAATATTTCATTATTGAGAAACTTTTCTTAAAGTAAAGAAGCTTTAATTTTTAAAATAATTAATTGGTCGTCTTAAAAGCCTAATGAATATTCACATATAAATACATAATAAATTATATACTCATATATGCTACTTGTTCATCATAAACGACCGAAAATCTTACAAAAAAAAACTCCTTTTGTTATGAATTAAAAATAAATTTTAATCCCTTTTATGAGGGGGAGAAAAATTTGCGATTTCTCTTTAATTGGGCTTGCCTTTCGGGTAGGCAATTAATTGAACCAATATTTATTTATTTATCACTCAGGGGTTCACATCTGATGAATTCGTGGATGTTGAGTTAATCAAGTTAAGATTGGCATATTCTTCTCCCTGCTCTTTTTCTGCCAATTTTCCTTCTCTTTCATCAGGCATTAAATGTCTTCTTCTTACGCCCGAGAAGAATAGATAATATATACAAATATAAATAAAATAAACTCCGACAGAGAGATCACTCAAGAGTCACCTCTATCTTTATCTTATCAGACAATCATGTTCAAAATTTTAAAGAATTTTCAAATCTTTTTCTTATTTTTATTTGTTGATATAAACAACAAACGTGTTTTTCGGTTCAACTGAGGTTTATTTGTATTAAATAGAAAGTTTCGACTACTCTTCTCTAGATCCTGATGATATACAAATCATAAAGAGTATTATTAGAGATATGCAATCTGAAGTGAAACGAAAAACAAGATGGCTGCTACTTCGATGTACAAACTAGATGGCGCGCACATCGAAGTGACAGCCATCTTGTTTTTCGCTTCACTTCAGATTGCATATCTCTAATAATACTCTTTATGATTTGTATATGAACTATACTTGAAGAACATTGACTCTATTTAATATAAATAAATCACAGTTAAACTAAAAATGTAATTAATTTATTAATGATAATAACTCTAAAAGCTTCATTGTCAATATTGATAAAATGAAAGGTTCGAATTCCAGACAGTCCGATGAAAATTTATTTAAATCAATTGCATGCCAATTGGTATAAATAAATATGACGTCTCAGATCCCAAGATTTAAAAAACTGAATGCTTTAATTCAAACAAAAAACACGAACTTTTTGTTCAAATTGTACATGATAATTTTGCGCATGCGCAAATTGGCCTAATCCTTGAGTGCTGCCTCTCAGCCTGACTGTATCCCAACAGGTTGTATTATAAGTTTGACTTTTATCCTAAAAATTCATTTTCATCTATGCATTTCAATTGCGCAATCTTATTATATTCATTGATTTTTTTCCTAATAATTTTTTTTTTTTGCCACCGAAAGCTTCTCTCAAATATATTTCAATCTCTCTTGGTTGGTGTTTTCTTCGTCTCTCGGAAATTTCACAACTGTCGTTTGTCTTGATACTAGAGAAGCGAAACGACAAACAGACAGACAGGCAGACAAGTCAATCGGCGGAATGACAGTGTGAACCAAGCAGCAGGGGGTTATCGCTTGAGGAGTCCTCCTCCTCTCCCACTTCTTCTCAAGACATCAAGTTTCCATATCTCGTTATCAGATTTGTTTGTCGAAACCTCAGAATCAGACAGAGAGAAAGCTTTTGCGCTTCGTTAGACAGATAGAGATGAAAACGAAAGAGAGAAAGAGAAATAATTAATGTATTGAACACATTGTTCCTCTTTCATCACGTCTTTTACTAAAATACATTTAATAATAGGACTGTGATCATATTTAAAGAATTCCTCATTAAAACTTTAAATGAAAAACTTAAAATGTAACCCATCTAATGGAAAATCTAATTTAAACAACTAAAATAAAAAAATTAAAAATAAATTTTAACTTGAGCTAAAAAATTATTTTTGATACAATAGGGCAACTATATAGCGAATGAATGAATTTTTTCCCTGTAAATAAGGGAAGTTTCTAAATATTTAGTGCCGTATGTTTAATTGCAAATAGACATATGCATGTCGAAGGGACGCGCTCTCTTCTTACGTCATTGGTTTTATTTTAAGATTTTATTGCCATTTCAACTCATTCATTGCCATGTTAGTCAAAAATTTTATAAATTATGCTCTATTTAAAATTTCTTTAGTACTATGCTCCCGGTTGAGGGTGATGATGATTACAGTTACCATTGTACAACAGTAACGGAAAGCAAGAATGGAAATCTGGCAACGTAAATGCTATATTAACCACCCACGGTTAATATAGCGCTCTGATTGGTCGGACCTCCTCCCTCCCCCGACTCCACGCCTCCGCTCTTCCATTACTAAAGTAATTTTAAATATAGTTTAAAAGGTAGATAAACATTCCTTTCAACTTCTGTTAAGGATAAAGAAATGTAAAAAAAATGCCTTATTACCATGTCATATTTCTCGAAAACGGCTCTCACGATTTTAATGAAATTTGGTCTATTTACTATTTTGGGAAAATATATTTAAGATGTTTATGTTTGTGGGAGACTATTTTACTAATGACCCTACCATTAGGTCTTATATCAAATTGTCAAGGTCTTTGTCTCTTCTTGTCTATTAAAAAAAAAACCTATCGAAGCTCGGACTCCAGGTGCTAGGTATTTAATTTCAAAATTATTGTTTAGAAATTCAGAACAATACAAAAAAAAAAAATTAGGTTATTTCTTCCCTAAGTAATTAAGATTGCTCTGAATTTCTCGTCCCGAATTCGACATCACTTGATTGCTCTTAATTTCGATTTAACATGTTGTCAAATGCCTTAATCGAAATGACCTTTTTGTATGCGAGATTGCTTTGCCCCGGTTCCAGGATTGAAAAAAAAGAAAAAAAAACTAAAACTAAGGGAAAAGAATGCGATTGAATTTAAATTTATTTATTATATAAAACATTAAAGGAGTCAGCATTAAAATTCTTCTGGAACATTTTCTATTTCTTATTATTTAAAAATAAAGTATATAAGATTTTTTGTGATTCTAACGATTTTGTTTAAATTGGCTGTACATATAATAAATTAGATAATCTTTAAGATATATTAATCATTTTCCACATTAAAGTAGTGTGGGCTCCTCATTTTGGTATTTTAAGAATCCCATAGAAAAGAGAGGGAGGACCACTCATTTCCATGGTAACAAAATATAAATATTTTTAATTTTTTTTATTTCTTTGACTAACCATCATAGGATATTTACAAAATACATAATCTTACTTTGTATTAATATTATGTAATTTGTAAATATCCTATGACGGTTAGTCAAAAGAAGAAATTTAAAAAAAAATTTTAAATATTTATATTTTGTTACCATGGAAATGAGTGGTCCTCCCTCTCTTTTCTATGGAATTCTTAAAAATTCTTACATGTGTTAATTAACGGAATTTAATTTATTTTATTTTTTCTATGATTAAAATATTTTATACATTTATATAATAAGTACCTCGCTCGGGTTTTTATGGACAAGAAGAATCAATAATAGAGAGCTTTCAAAGCAAGAAAGAACCATGGCAATTAGACAAAACCTCAACTTAGGGTTAGTAGGCTCCACCAAAAAGAAACACCCTAAATGCATTTTTCCAAAGATGAGACCTAGCACAATCGAATCCTTGCATCCAAATTAGTAAATATACCAAATTTCATCAAAATCGTTAGAGCCGTTTTCGAGAAAAAATTTACATATATACATATAAGAATAACGATAATTTTCTAAAAATGAGAACCCGCTACCGTCCGATTCAAAAAATGTGGTGTTACAGCACATAACCCTTGGATTATAATTTTTAAATGTAAAAAATAATATAAAGAAAAAAAAAAGACCGTGGAATCTGAATAATAATAATAATAAGGATTATATAAATTAACACTGAAACAAAGTTAACTGTATAAAAGTAAAGAAGGGGGAAAAAAATACGAAAATTGGCCAAATGATTAAGAAGGCAAAATAAATAAAACGGTTAAAAATAAACGCAATACGATAATAATCTGGAAAAAGAATTTTTTTTTAACACATCTAATAAATTTCAAAATTAGAGATGGCAATTTTTACATCTTATTCTTGTTAGTTTGACTCATCAGTTGACTTGATATTAAAATAAACTCTCTCTCTATTTTTTGTCCTTGAATGTTGCTAATTGTTTTTAGATAAGTAGGTTAAAAATGTATCTAATGTTTGTAAAAGAATAAGAAAAAGAATCACGAAAACATGATGACGAATTCAAAGGAAATTATAATAATAATATTATATAATATAATATGAAGATGATGTATTATATTTTCTAAAAACTTAACTCGGATAATCAAATAGAAATAAAAAATAGAAAAAAAAACCCAGAGAAGAATATATATAGAAGAAATTTAAAAAAATAAAAATAAAATTTTTCTAAAAAAATTTTGTCAATTCCTTTGAATAAAATTGATGTGATTTTTTCAAAATTCGCTCTCACGATTTTGATTAAAATCCTTAAAACAAAAATTGATCTCTGCGTTGCGATAATTGAGGATCCGGGAAATGAAGGTATCAGCCAAAAAATGTTTCGAACAATAATGACTTTTATCCTCAGGAAACGCATATGTCAATCCCTGTTCTCTATCAGAAAAAAAGATATAGACAGCAGGATGCACCGGATTTAATATAATTCTCAGAGATAAGACGGTTTTATGT
>JAAAKE020142225.1:0-13368 GCA_010014785.2 Anisolabis maritima
AGTTAAACAAATACGATAAACTTTTATTATCTATCAATGAATACTTTAACATTTATTTAGATGATTTCGGAATTCCATAAATATTATCCCCATTCTAAAACTTTGAAGGCCCTCTCTTTCCAAGTCAGTCAATATCTTTTCCCAAGTTTTTTCTTTTTTTGTCTGTGAGAGAGATGGAAGGCCACGCCTATGACTCTTTTCTTTCTTCTCTTCACCTCTCTGGAATTCGGAAAGTGGTCGCACTATAATTTTTCCTTTTTTTTTTTTCAAATATCAATGTAATTTTTTGCTATTTTTTCATTTATTTATGAAGGGGAGGGTTCAGGTCTTGCATGTCCTCATCCCTCTTTTAATTTATTAAATAATTATTATTTCATTTATTACTAATACTTCATTTACATGTATATTAAATTTTATTCATTGAAAATAGGCGTAATGGCTAGTCTAAGTCCTAGAGCGGTTAGTTCTACCCGAAAAAAAGAGGCCTTCACAAGATCTACAAGATTGTCCCCGAATAAAATTAATTTTTATTTAACTTAACTAATAGAGAAATAAATATAATTATTTTGAGTGAATTTAAATATTTATAAGACGGAAGTGAAAGTATCATCATCATCATTGAGATGAGCATCAAACCAGGAAAGAGAGATGGAAGCAAAGGGTTAAACCTCTCAGGGCATCCAAAGGTGACAAATTTTTATAACGAACAAATCTATAGTCACGAATTTATTTTATTTTTTTAATGAAAAAAAAATGATGTTTCGGTTTTTTCATACTTTTTTTTTTTTTGATAAAAAGGAATTAAATCCATAATTCTTTCTCATGCGTATAAATTCAATTAAAATAAATAAATATTATATTGGTAATTAAAATGGATTTAGTAAATCCATGACGAACTAAACAGAAATGAAGTGAAAATTTTCAATAAAATAACTGGAATTTCATAAATCATAAATCATTTATATATAATTTCTTTATTTTATTATTTTTCAAAATAAATTGAAAATATTAATTTATTTATTTTTTTTTCTGATGATTTTATTTAAATTTATTTTTTGAAATGATTTTTAAGTTTGAAGCATGACAGACAAAGTTTGGATGTCAAATAGGTATGACAAATTGGAATTCACTGTTTCATGGAAAATGCCAAATTCGTGCTTGTTTGTCACTAAATTACCCATTTTATAATTTTTCTGTAAACTGGAAAATAAAAACATTATTAACTCTATTTGATTATTTCCTGAAGGTTGCTTAATTCTTTATATATATTTTTTGACAAGTTAAAATTAATAGCTTTTTAAATAGTTCTAAATTTATATTTAAATCTCGTAAATTATTAATTGACTTTTGAAGACCGGTTTTTTTACGCGAGCTGCTCTCGAACAATTCACACATTTTGTTTATTTTAATTAAATTAATATTTAATATCTTCATAATGGTTATATTATATTAATTCAAACGTTTAAAATATTTCTCTTCTTTTTGTCTCACATAATTCACTCAAGGGTTCACAACTTGGTGAGCACGACTACGAGTTATCTCAGCTAAGACCGAACTTTCTTCTATTAGCTAATTGTCACTCTTTCACGTTCTACTTCGTCAGATCATGTTCTCTCTATCTCTTCACATCTTTGATTTTTTTTTTGTGACCCTTATTACTAGTGGGCTCAAGCCCCGACTCATTATCCTTCAATAAAACCTTATAACATAAAAATTTTAATATAAAAGACACATGGAATAATGTTAATTTAGCGGAAGGGACTATTAGCAGTTAGGAAAAATATAATTTATTATAGAATTATTTTATTTTCCTTTCAAAGGCTTGCAGACCTATTCCAAGGTTGCTATAGCAGACTGGAAAAATTTTGTATTTTTATTATTTCTTATTAATTATAATTATAAAAACTCTATAAAAATGATTAAAACAATGATTTCTTAAAAAATTTTTTCAGGATCAGACCTTATAGTGAAGAAAATAAGCAGTTTGCTATCGAAACCTTGGAATAGATCTGTAAGCCTTTAAAAATAAAATAAATATAATTTCATAATCAATTATATTTTTCTCTTCTGTAAGCCTATTTCTTCTGGCAAAATAAAATTTTAATAAAATAATAATCTACATTTTGATAGACAATTTGATTTAATAAGAAAAAAGTAAACATTTAGATTAGAAAGAGTAGGTTTAGGTCTTTCTCTCTTTAGATATTTAGATAGATAGGTTATAAAATTATGAGTCCCCTCTAATAATTATTTAATTCTTTGCCAATGGAAATATGGATACAGGTACAAAGAGAACTCCTTTTTTGAAAATAAAAACCGGGACACATTGTTAAAAAACTCGAGATTACAGACCTGTAGCTGAGCGTCATCTTAACCTGTATCCCTTGTTTCAAAAAATGCGTTGTATAGTGAGTAATACATTATACAAATCAGCAATATCTTTTCATGGAGAAGAAGCCCCTAATCCTCTTCTGCATTTCATAAATTTCCGGATTTTCACCTGAATCAAATTATATTATTCACCAGTTTTTTAATTCATCGAACCGATAGATGATTTTGTGACACATCCAAAATATTAATCAGACGAAAGAGAATAATATACCACATGAACTCATTGAGATTTAAATTATTATTTCTACAAAAATTATATTATTTTACTAGTAATAATTCAAATATTAAAATTGTCCTCTTTGACCAAAACGAGAAATAATTTTCATAGAGAAAAATTTTTATTTGACCTCTGTCCTTGTTCTTAATATGATTTACTCCCCACCCTGAATCCTCCTCCTCTTTCTCTAAACTTTAAAAGAAATAAAATCTTTTATTTATACGAAATGAATACAATTTAAATATTTTTCTCGAGATGAAGAAAAAAAAGCAGCCAGGTGAGAGATAAAAAGCTCGAATGGCGCCGATCGAAGGAGGCCTGATCAAATTTGTTGATGCTTCTGTCCAACGCCAAAACGATGTTTTCCCATGCATTAATATCCCATTAAACAGGACGAGGCTCAACACCTCCACGTCCCCTAAAAGGGAAATAAAAAACCTAATTTGTGACCAAAACACCTCGACAGATCCAGCCGTGTCGTCATCTCTGACCTGATAGATAAGTGAAAATGTGAAAAAGTATGTATGCTTTGCACCTGTAATGGCTTGTTTGCAAGAGAGATGTTCGTTCGATATGGTAATTGGTGGGGAGGGAGGGGAGCTATGCAATTGCCTGCATGCCAAACGGCCTTATTTGGAGGCTTGGAGCGAATTTAGAGAAATAATTTGCTTTCCAAGCTAATGTATGGGAGAAGGGGGATTGTAAATTTGCTTATTACTTTATAATCGAAGAGATTCAGACAATCTTTTTAAAAGAAAGATAAAAAAATTGTATAATGATACATACAAGTACCGTAAAAGAATTCAAAATACAGAAATTTTGTATTTATTTATTAATTTAAACAAATTTTCTAACATGAATTCAACATTATTTCATAATATAAAGGAATATTATTATTAAACAATAAATATCACCTTCGAGGAGCCATACTGGTATCTGGCATGGCGTTCGGGCTGAGTGCGCAATCGCATTGAGGAGCGGTGGGGAATACCGCAGTGAGCGAGGCATTTTTAAAAATGTAAAACAATGGTCATGCAATCTAGCTACTTTTTAAAACTCTTTTAGATTATACTGCGAGGTAGTTTACTAACAACTCGGTCATGGGTTCTATCCATCTTCATTATACCGATATAACCGAATCGTTAGCTAGACAAAATGGCTAGCTGCACTTTTTTATTCATTTTAGATTTATTTCAAAAATTGTTTTTATTTTGTTAGTTTGTACTCAGCCACTCACAATTTGTAAATACGTGTAAGGCGACTACGAGTTACTCTAATTAGGATAGGTTAGGTTGAGAGGGCCCATTGTGATATCAATTTTTGGAGGACGAGATTATCTCTCCCTTTCCTACCCCTTAGGGAGACTTCTGGATGGAAATAAACTTTTTTGTGGCAAGCCGAACTCGAACCCGAACTGTTTTGCAACTCTAGATCCGTAATCCGCAGCTTATCCGTCTCAGCCACTGCCTCTGCTACCCGAGTTAAGACTGGCATTACTTTTTTTTTAGGCAATCTTTTCTTTTTTTCTTTTCATAAAGTCTGATATTTTGATATTTTTCCATTAATTTTTATAAATCTCAAACACCTATTGGCCAAGGATTCTTTTACCAAATCTCTTTTTTGTGCTTTCGTTTTTCCTTTTCAGGAATTTTATATGATTTTTTTTTATAAAATTTTTTTTACAGTTTCATTATCTTTCTTTTTTTTTTTTTGTAATTTGTTTTTAAAAAGAGAGCAATTTATCTATAAAACTCTTTAAAAATTAAAAGCTTCTTTAAGGTTTAACAGACTTCTTCTAGACTATATAAAATTTCAAAATTAGTTTTTAATTAATGAGAAAATCATTTTATCTCTTATTAATATTTTAAGAAAGTAGCTAACGATTTAAGCCAAGGTAAATTGAATTTTTAATTACTCGATGTAAAATACTAATAATAATAATAATAATATAAATTTTTTATTACCAGCTTATTATCCATTTTGAAAGATGTAATTTCTGATTGCAAAACATAATAATAAATAACAATAACAAACCTGGTTTTCACTTTAAATTTTATTTATTTTTATTAGTGATAAACTTTAATCAATTTTGAGAGAAAACTTTTCACATGAGACCTAATAAATTTTATTATTATTTGGGAAAGTATTTTCTAATATTTTGATAAAACATAATTGTGAGTCTGACTGTCAATAATATCCGTGAAATTTATTAACCAAAAATTTGATTAAATATATCCAAAAATTTGATAAAACTACAGAAAATATTAAGATTTTTTTTTCCCCCAAAGAATTCTGTAAAAATATACCAATTTTACAAATGGCGTAGCTAGTGAGAGAGTGAGTTAGGGGTGATTGATTGACAGCTCTCCCCCTCATATTCCACTATAGCTGTATCATTGAATTCAGTTCTCCTTCATCATACAAAAAATGCATGAGTAATTTTTCTTTACTCTTATTATATATACACTAATTTTAAAATATATATATATATATATAACTATAGGTTTCTCTAAATAATACATATCGTATATTTTTTCTTTGTAGATCCTATTTCTCCCGGGAGCAGTCTTCATTATTTTTCTTCAACCTCAGAATCTTCCATCTTCAAGATGCTCTCTTTTCTTAGAAGCAGTTATTTCTGTAAGTGACCTCCTTTTTTTAAGGACTTATTTATTAATTTATTTTATTTATTCTTATTTACTCAGTTAAATTATTTTTTTCAACGTACCTTAGAGTAGAGATAAAGCTCTGGCTTCATGATCTAAGAGTCAATGGTTCGCTTCTCGTCCTAAACAACAAAATTTATCTAAATTATATTGGCTACCAAATAATTTAAATAAATATGGACAGATCACAATCTAATATCTAATTACTCTCTGACTTAGTTTTCTCACACAATTCTCCAGATATATATATATATATATATATTCTTGCATGTCATCACATGACACTATAGTAGAAAGAAATATAAAAGAATATATATATATATACATTTTTTTTAAGTCTTTCGGCATCTGAGGCCATTTAAACTCCGTCCTTATTTATATACATTTTTATATCATATACAACTAACTACTCTTGGTTCTATTACAAACAGCCAATAAGTGATGGAAGATGGACTAATAAATTTTGTCCGAAAGGTCTCCGTTCTGCCTTTGGTATCCAAGGGCCTTATTTTTCTGTTGATATCTGCATTTTTTATTTATTAAACTCCAGAAGCAATTGGCTACTAATAAATCAATATATTAATATATATATATATGGCTACATATGTCATAACTCTTTATAATTTTATTTATGCACTCATTCTTATATATTTTTTATTAATATTATTATTATCATTATTATATTTATATACCTCTCTTTTCTATCTCATTCTTTGCAATGCCAACTTTTCTACACACTTCTCACTCTCTATTTCAACCCTTCCTTATATGCGCCCAGCAAGATTCTGTAAAGAATGAGATATATATATACATATATACTGACCAGATAGTCCAAAAAAAATTTTGTTTTAATATATTTTGGATGAATATTTTGATTCTAGATAATTGTAAATCATGTGAACTGATAGTTGAACGGATTTTTATGAAATTTCATATTTAAGCTTCAACAATATCTCAATTTAATCAACTTATTATATCTTCCATCAGTTTACTGATGTCATTTTTTTATCACTATAATATATTAATATAGAAATATTTCGAAAAATTTTTTTAACAATATTGAGGAGACATAATTCTCCCTATTTTTCTAAATATCTCTCAAGCAAGAGGAGAGGAAACCAATAAAACAAAATAAGCGCAATTATTTCTCTCGACGTTTCGAATACCATTCATATATGGAAATATTAATCTCGACTCATCTGTGCATCGGATTATTTTTCTCAACTGAAGATGAATAGTCGAAACATCTACTGATATAATTAAACTTTTTTGTTTTGTTACGTCATCTCAACTTTTTAAAATCACAGTTTGGACTTTTCAGAATTTTCTAAGACAAAATTTTATTCTATTTGCTCATTTAATTTTAAAAAATATAAAATATAAAATATAAAATAATTACTTTCTCTAACTTATATATTTTTATTAATTTGAAAATTCAAATATTTGAATATTCAGAAAATTTTCAAAAATACTATTTTGCGCCCGTGCTAACTAAAGATTTCGTTACTCAGAAATAAGCTGTCACTTGATAGGTTAGATAAAAAGGCACAAATGGTTAGAAATAAATATACAGAGCCAGGAGGAGTTAGAAATAGGAAATAAAGTAATTCTCGAAAAACCAATAAACCGCTACCGCTAGAATTAAACGGAGATCCCAATATTGTAATATATAATTAATTTATAACTGCTATATTTATTTATTAATTAATACTTTGCACAAATTAATTTTGTTTTGAACGCAATTATTCTGTTCGCTTTGAAACTACCTGAATTTAATTAGCTTTATAATTTGTTCTGGATGTTAAACACGTTTGTTATGTTTTAGTTATTATTTTTATAATAATTATTATGTTTGTGAGACATTTATTAGATAATACATATTTTTATTATCAACTTTAAACTCCTTTAACTTTTTAATGGATATTTTTGTTTTTGCACAATATAATATCCGTCTTTTTCAAATCAAATCTGACTTTATGGATATTAATAAAAATTTGATGAGTAAATTTACTATATTTTCAAATTGCATAGGAAATAAAGGGGATAAACTTAGATTAAGCCTTTCAGAGTAGATCCGTCTCTTTCATACAAAAGTTTTTACGAGATCTAAATTGATTCAGATTTTCTTACAAAAGAAAAATTCAGTATGCATCTCAGTTAAGGACGAGATTCCCGGTTGCAGCCAGATGAAAACTAAAAACAGATTTTGCTCATGTTTCGTACTCGTGTCATTCATTTCCTTAGGACTATTTACAGTTGTTAACCAAGAACAAATCTATTTTTATTTTTCACCTGGCTGCATACGGGAACCCCATCCCAATTTAACTTCTAAAACCATTAAAAAAGAACACACTTCTATTCTACTTGTGCCCACTTAGCAAAATATGTTGATAAAAATGTCACGAGACTTTCATATAGCCCAGTACAAAATAGTAACGTTACACTCTAATTCAGCAGAAGGGGTACTTCATATTCGTAACCGAAAAATCAAAATATCTTCTAAAGTATTAAGTTTATCAAAATAAAACCCAATTACAATTACATTAGTTATATTCATCATTTTGAACTTTTGTTTGAAAAAAATTTTCGTGTCTTTTACCCTTTAGAGTCTTCTAATTTGGCGATCCTGATGGGTAAAAGAAAGGAAATTAAAAAAAAACTTATGAATAGAACTAATGTAATTGTAATTGACAAACTTAATACTACTAGAAGATATTTTGATTTTTCATATTTGCACCAGTTCTACTGGATTTACAAAAGGTGTCCCTGGTCTTTGATTCTTTATTTAAAATCTTTATAAAAAATTTTATTTCAATCCTAAAAGCCGTTCGGCCGCATAGACGTGCAGACAGACGAAATAGCCAAAAATTTGACCTAAATTCATAGGGATACGATGAAATCTCGAATTCGAAAAAGTGCAATTTTTAGACTTTATTATATATCATCCACCCATCGGGTGTTATAGTGAAAACAATAAATCCTCTTTTGATTGTTATTACCCACCTCACCAAAGGAGAACTTTTTTTTTTTAATTAAACAAATTGATTGATGAGATATTTTTGTTTATCTCGTAACCGATTATTTAATATCAAAGGAACAAACATCCATTTTGATCCCATTAAAAATGAAAAGTATTTCTCCTTTTTGTCATTGACAAAGAAAAATTGATTACTAGCCACCAACTGGGTCCCCCTCCTCTTCCTTCAATATCGATTGGGC
The DNA here is from genome assembly GCA_010014785.2 of Anisolabis maritima. Taxonomy (NCBI): domain Eukaryota; kingdom Metazoa; phylum Arthropoda; class Insecta; order Dermaptera; family Anisolabididae; genus Anisolabis; species Anisolabis maritima. The sequence goes on from JAAAKE020142225.1 coordinate 8,494, forward strand.
AAGTATTATAAATTCATATCATTAAAAGAGAGGAGAGCTCCATTTTGCGTTGTGTCCATTTACACGGTCAGTCGAATTAAATTAAGTCATTCTTTTCTCGAATCGGATATGAAATATCGTCCCATTCAAGCGCAGCTGTGAAATATGATTAAAACGATCCATGGCTGACATTGCCCAGGCCTAACATTAATGGATTCGATAGAGAATCCATTGAATCTGCCTGGAATGATTGGCAAGACAATCGCTGTTGGTTATTAAGAATCCCTTCCCTTTCTTAATTGTTTACTATTTATATGCAAATTCACCTGGGACTTTAATCAAGATGGGTGTCAAATATCTAAAACGATCGGCAATAATGAAAATTTCATTTTATTCGGGGTCTCTAGCTTGAATTTTGTATTTTTATAATTAAACCAAGAATTATATAAAAATACAACTTTCGTTTGAACTTTTTGTTTTTATTTTGTTGGTCATAGTCTGGTTAGCTCTTAGTTTCATAATAATTTCAATCATTAAAATGAAAGCCTTGTACGGAAGCACTACAGAGGAGTTTTCTAGACTGGGACGATTTAAAAATCGCTTTTAGCGAAAATTCTCCTTATTTCAAAAACGGCTGGTTTTTTTGAAAAGATATATATAACAAAAGTTACTTAAAATTTTATTTAGAAGAATTTTTTTGAAATTTTATAAATAACGAAAATAAAGAAAAAAATCTGGTGTGACGGTCGCACATCATCACACAACTTTCTCTTAGCTAAGGTAAGAAAAATTGTGTGATATGCTGTCACACCAGATTTTTGCACACCCAAAGTAGCCGGATCACAATATTATTCTAGCTTTTATTTTTTCGTTTGTGTGTATTAATCAATTATCAATATTCTAAAAAAAATTAATTTATTAATAAATTAATTATATTGGCAATTAAATTCCGTTTATTAATATAAACATAGGAATTGAACAAAAAAATTATAAATATGCCTAGATCATTGTATCGTAAATAAATATTTATATCTTTTATTGCCTATATGGCCTCAGATGTCGAAAAGAGTAAAAAAAAAATATTTATATTTTGTTATCATGGCAACGGGTCTTCTATCTTTTCTATGGGATACTTTAAATCCAAATTTGGTGCCCCGCTCTATTTTGAAGGGGAAAATGATTAATACACCTTAAAGATTATCTAATCTATTATATGCACAGGTAATTTAATAATCAATATTGTTAGAGTAGTTTAATAGAAACTCACAAAAAACCTAAAAACATAAATGAATAAAATGAATTTTAAATAATTTTGGAGCGAATAGGGGTTTATACATTTCTAAGATCATCTAATAAATAATTGATTTATGAATTATAATCAAAATCGTTAGAACGAATTTTGAGAAAAAAGTACATCAATAAAATACTAGTACTCTTTGGCTGATTTGGCCAAAGCGAGCAATTCCACAGATGTGTGCAAAGTCAAGTTCGTTGCGGCTTTCCAGCTTTGTGCATTCCTAGATTTTTAAACTTTATTTTATTTATTCATTTATTTTTTCAATTTCTATTTTCTGAGACATGTTGAATATTAAGAAAAAATTTCAGGTTCAAAATCACACCTTTCTCGTAAACCCGTTATTTTTAATTCTATTCTAAAATGGACATAAATATATTTTCTCTCTGTCTCTCTCTTTTTTTTTTTTTTTTTTTTTTCTAATTTTGCAAGTCTTTTTTATTCTTTATTTATAAATTTATTATTTAAAAAGACACTTTTTTCCTTTTATACTTGTTTCTTGTTTTGGTCAAATAGAATAAAAACTTTTTATTCGGCAATATTTCATTGAGTGCGTATGTGAAAAATGTGGGAATGATGGTGTGCTAAGGCAAAGGTAAAAAGGTAAAGGCGGCAGATCAGGTATCAATGGACCAACGGAGCCCAAAATGGCCGGCCGGCGTGACTAACGCACTGACTCATCTCGGGCAACACACAATGCACAATGTCTAATTACACTCACCCACGCATTTGTACACACACACATACATACACAATCAACCTTTTCTCATCTCCATTATCCACAACAAATTTGAGGACTCTTTTTTTCGGGAAACAATGCCCCGATAAATTGTGTTTGTTGGGTTCGAGATTATGAAGACATTAAATGACAAATGGAGGGTTTATTTATGATGAATGAATGAATTGTGTTTGTTTGTTTAGATTCAAAGAAAATGTAGGAAAGAAAATTTATGCAAATTGCCAGTTCTAATTCCGAGTAAGTGTAACAAATGATGTTTGAAAAACATTAATTATAGGACAGTTTCTCTTAGTATTATATTTTTTACGGTAATTTCATTTTAATAAAAAAGGGTGGGGCAGGGATAATTTTAATTTAATCCATTTTTATCGGTTCTTAAAAAGACAGACAAAGGATGAGCCTCTCAGAGAAACCAAATTGAATAAGTCCACTTTTTGAAATTCTCTAAATTTATGCCTATCAAAATAAAGAAGATAAACCCAATAATTAGTAGAGTAAATAAACTCCAAAAATATAATAATGTACAGTAGAGACTCGATTAACTGGACTAGAGATCGTTTGAATAATCAAATACATATTTTTTAAAAATCAGAATAAACCAGAAAAAATTGAAAAAAATTGTACAACTTTATTGAAACATATAATAAAATAAACATATATATATGGAGGAGATTAGCCGAGGAATAAAGCAGCTAAGCTTATAATCATGATTTGAAGACATCTCGGGTCCAAATCCATCTGATCGTAAAAATGTATCCAACATTTTAAGTGACGTCTCCTCTAAGAGAAGTAAAAGGGAACCCTCCCCAGTATGATCCCATGAACCTAGAGTAACCATAACGTCAACCCCTTATACAAAAACTGAAGAGAGAGAGATATTGTAAATATGTAAATGTCCCAAAGCATTAAAACTGGTCAGGTTTGAAAAAATCGCTAATTTTCGTCGTTACTTGATAGTTTTTATCATATCTAAAAAAAAAAGATAATTGGTTGATTAATATTTAAAATAAATTTATTCTCTCCATGCGAGTGTATATGAAAACGTTGAAACATTCCAATTTTGATATTATTGTAGTTCTCTTTTAATTTTGTTTTCTAACTTAATCATTGCCCTTGGAGTGGAGACAAATCTGTTTCAAGTCACTGGATCTCTCTGATAAAATAAAACATTGATGTAGAGAGACAAAAAATCAACTTGTTTCTGAATGTCTCTAATAATCCTCTGAGAATGCAATTTCAAATAGAGTGATCTTCACCTTTTACCTCCAAAGCAAACCGCTTCCATTTTACCCCGGAAGTACCTTTGGGTTGGGTTTTATGATTGCTGTAGGCAGAAATTTGGACCAGGTAGCGTTGCCAGGGTTTTATGACTAAATTATATTTACCTTAAATAAAGAACCGAAGTAATGTTCAACAAGAAAAACTATCGCCACCAAAATAAAATGGGAAAATGTTGTTTCGTCTTAATAGATAATTACTATGGATTGTAGAAATTAGTTCGTGTTTCGTTGTTAAAAGCTAGGCAACCTAAATGACCTCCAATTCGCTAATGGCTTTTTCGATGGTGGCTAGAGCGGACCACGCATGCGCAGTTTTTATATCTCTAGAAATTAACAATTGAGCATGCGTGCATTGATCTCTAGAGCAACTAATCGAAAAATCCATGAGCGAATTGGCCATTTGGGATGTCTACATTCCAGCAAGGAAAAAAGAACGAATTTATGCCCTGAAGAGTTACAAAAATAGTAATAATAGACATAAAATATTATGAATTGAGTTTGTCTCGTGTTTTTTTATAATTTCAAACTTATTATTTTTTAAGTTTTTTCACTGTTTTTGTTGAAATTTTACAATTTTTTTTGGCTTTAAAGGTGGTCCTGCTCCTCTCGGCTCCTCCTTCAATACGCCAAAAATTCTAACTATTTTTTTTCTTTGTTTTTTCTATTCCACGACCTGGGAAAATGCGACTTGAAATCCGACATTTTGTGCTGCTCGATTTATAGCTAACCTATTTTCCCCTCATAACTCATAACTCTTCTTTCCTTATCCGGTCTCAAATAATGAATAGGACATAAAAGTATAACAAGTTGGGTCTTCGCTTGGAAAAGTAGAGGGAATCTTAAACTTAGGTAACTCGTAGTTGGCATACACGTACTCTCTCAGCACTTGCGAATCCCTGAGTGTCTTTTACATTCCTAGCTCTTTGTATTTAATTTTTATGGAATTTAATAAAATTACTTTGTTATCGAATTAAAGATTCTGGCTGCCTAGGCACCGAATTTCCCATCCCGGGGTCCATTCTCACAAACTTTAATCATATTTTTCTTTTTAATTAATAATCAGAAAAAAAGTGTTTTTCTTGGTTTTCTTGACAACCTACAACATACTAACCCTTTTTATTGTATATTTTAACAAAATATTATTATTTGTGAGAAACACGCTTGTCTGTTATAATTTTCCGTCGCACACTTAGGGACAGACAGTCCATTGTCCTGAGATAAGGACCCGTTTAAGCTTTTGTCCCTCTCCCCTATTCTTCTTCTTTTGAAATGGGGAGTCGACAAGACAAGTGTGCGCAGGGATGCACAAGCAACGATGCTTTTTCCGCATCAATTGACAAGACTATCTATATTAAAATTGAAATGAGATATATAGAACATCAAAAAATGTTACATGTTATTTGTAAATTATCATTTTCTTAAAATCTTGGAAGGGAAAAGGTTTAGTTGGAGAGCCCCGGAGTTCTCGCCAAAAATTTGGATAATTATTAAATGAGAGGAAAAAGACTATAAATAAATTTAAAAAAAATTCATGAGAGGAGGGGGGGGAGGGGGGGTAAAACTGTTTTTCCCTCTAAAATAAT